>JALPQI010010785.1:0-39501 GCA_025490895.1 Thaumatotibia leucotreta
AATCTCTTATCTTTGTTGAGAAATGAATTCACAATTTTTCGATATGTCGTCGTATGTTACGTATAAGTACCTAATGATTATTTGTACCTACATCTAGACACACTTTTCCCCTTTTTTACAACAGTGGTTTTAAATATCAGTGGCTTTAAACAGCAGTATTTAGTTCCACAATAAGCTCAGCTATTATACCTACTCGATACTCGATTCTAAGCGACGATATATTATATTTAAAGGTACATAATGTACATAATGTGCCGTGTGGCGACGGCAGTAAGAATACATTTGTCACCACCCCAACTCCTCCTGCGGGTGTCGTAAGAGTCGACTAAGGGATTGAAGTGTCACTGACTATTCTACAAGATTGATGATGGGCAGCAGCGTCATCATAGTGGACACATTACTGCGATCGTCAATCCGCTTGCCCAGCGCGGCGATTATGGGCATTTACCTCCTAATGCGTCTATACGCATAGTTAATAGGAGAGGCCTACGTCCAGCAGTGGACTAACATAGGCTGATGATGATGATGATGAATGTACATACTTCATCGGCCTATATCTATCCACTGCTGGACGTCTCCTATTAATTACGCATATGGACGTATTAGGAGGGACGGAACTAATATTAGTGATAAACTCACAAAAAAATGCCCTCGCCAGAATTTCAATCCGAAACCTCAAGCTTCGCAGGGTCACTGATGTCACTATTAACTACCTATGGAGGCTAATTATAAGGACACATTAAGCTTTTGTTTGACAACGCTTTGGCCCTAATGAAAAAGGGTACACTTAACTCTTCAGCCATTTTGGAAAACGGTGTATATATTATCAAACCGCGATTAGAATGGGATTTGAAAGTACTGTTGACACAACAGTGTATAAGTAAATCTACGATATATTCATAGTTATACTGGGTGACATCGGGGTCGTGATCCAAACTGTGAGAAACGTGTTAAGATGGTCATTCTCAACAAGGTTTCCCATGGAACAAATATGAATATCGCGAAAAAAAAAACTGTTTCCATACCGAACGGTGCGGAAGTGTTCATAACTTCCAGTCTCGTTTCATAATTATGTAAACACATTTGGAAAGGATTAGTATGGAGAAATGTATACATATTAATGAACTCGAACTTTACTAGTCGTAAAAAAAGTGTTTGTTCATATAAGTCCCATAGAGAACATTGTTTAGGAAGACCATCTTAACACGTTTCTCACAGTTTGGATCACGACTCCGATGTCACCCTGTATTCATTTATTCATAGTTTAAATGCAGAGACTTACAGACAATAAAATAATTAATCACTCACTACATCTATAAACAACTCTTTTCTTGGTAGGTAAATTTTGTATCATTTGTTGTGTCAACAGTACTTTCAAATCCCTTTCTGATTCCGGTTTGATGATACTTACCTATTGTATTCAACTTATACCCCTTTTCTCAGTACTCGAAGAGTTGTTTCACTAAGGCGGAACGGTTAGTTGGTAAGTAGGACAGTGCGCGATAGCAAGTGTCAAGAACGTCAAACAGGCGCTACAGTCGCTAGACGCTGTGCAGACGCATGACGCATTCGTGTAAATAGAAGAATAGCTATTACTTACCACGTAAATTGCAAAATTTGAAAATTACAGCTTCAGGATCATATTTTATTTTATTTTTATTATTTTAGGGATAACAAACAGCCATACAAAATATGTTACAGCTTGGGTATTAAAACTAATAAAATTACTAAATGTATCGCCTACTACATTATCCACGAATTACTATACTCAAATGTGGTCGGATCTATACCAAAGTGGACAGTTATACATGTGACAAAGTGTAGATCAGTGACATTAGGAAAAAACAACAAAAACGAAAATCATAAAAAATAAACAAAAGAACAGTGAATTTAGTATGACAAATAAAAATGAAGGTGGAATACGAAATACGAATCATGCAGTTAATTTAAGGTTTTTAGCGTATCAAGTATAGCATATCTATATTTCGTCTCGGGAAGGTGACATATGTCAATATGTGTAAAATATTGGTTGTAAGTGCTAAGGAGTGTGCGGATACATATTTTCATCTTTTAGAAAGAAAAAAATCAATGCAGTGTACATCCAATCAGCTGCATATCCTCCAGCCCCCGTAGCCTAGTTGGTAGTGACCCTCCCTACGAAGCTGGACGTTCCGGGTTCAAATCCCGGCGAGGCCATTATTTGCGTATTTATTTATCACAAATATTTGTTCCTTGGTCGTGGCTGTCCTAAGTATCTATATGTATCTATCTATTATATATATTGGTAGGTATCCACATCACAAGCCGTAATTGAGCTTACTGTGGGACTAAGTCGATTTGTGTAACATTCCCAGAAATACAGACTTTATTGGTAAAAGCAATTTACATTTTACACGTCATTCTCAAGGTATTTATTTATTTATATACCCCTTCATTTTAGTATGTAATTTATTAATACATAAATACTTACAGAACGAATTCAGTTTAGTATTGTAGACCATAGTAAAGGTACCATTCGTCTATGTAAACAAAAAAAGTTAATAACCTGAAAACTTGCGTTATTTCATAATCATTAATCGCGCACTTTTAGAATATAATCTCAGTTTTATTGCAAACCTTAAAGGTTTTATGATGGCCTTGAGTTCACATACATTTTTTTACTAAAAATATTGATATTATTAACGTAAAAATATATCTGCGAACGTGTTTCACGATATGTGTCAAAGACGTCAAATGCTATGGAAAGTCGGCCATATTTGTTTACATTTTTCTTGAATTCTACTGACAAAATGGTAAAGTAAGTAGGTACTAGATTGTAGGCTACGAACAAATAAAACATGGAAGCCGCACGCCATACTACATTGCCTTTCAAAAACGGTCCTGAATTTTAGTTGACAAGTGTCACCCCCTCTTCCATGCATCACGGTAATGAATTTCAATATCAACCTATAAAAACTTAAACCACCATCTAAAAATAGTTTTGATTGGTCCATGAAAGTTTTGATTGGCTATATTCTTTAAACGTTATACGTTTATTTCATGAGTAATCCTCGCGGTAACCGAAGAAAATATTACGTTTGTCAAAGATGTTGCGTTGAAATATGCGCGGTGTTAAGAAAAGCGCTATGTTCTGCCCATCTTGGCACAATTGAACAATTGGTTTTGTGAGCGTTTTTGAGCTGGCGTTAGACGTCCATGTTATATATGGTCGCAGATTGTAGGGTAGTTTTACGGTAGGAGTTATTTAATAAGATAACGAGCCAGGGTAGGGCGGCACTCCTCTTTCAGTAAACTGCCTCTAATGTTCACCGGTCGAGGTTACCCTTTTACATGTAAGGTAGACACGAGCTTCTGAATAATGATTATAATGAATCACGCACGTAGCGAGATAATTTATGTATCGGCGATGGTTAAAATATAGTAGTAGTAGTAAATCACTTTATTGTACACAGAATATGTTAGAACGCAGTTATAAAGAAATATAGGTACAAAGGCGAACTTATCCCTATAAGGGATCTCTTCCAGCTAACCTTTGAGAAATTGAGTGGAGATTCGAAAGTCACATGATGCACAATAAATAAATAAAATACATTATTAATCACCGTTGGTGCATGGACAACCACATCTTTTTAATATTAGCCTTGAATGATGCCACAGACTGGCACTGCCGCAGGGATAGAGGCAAAGCGTTCCACAATTTCACAGCGTGTACAGTGAAAGACTTAGCATACGTTTGCGTCTTGTTAGGGGGTATAGCAAGGATGAGATTATGACTTGAACGTAAGCGATGATCACTACCTGTAGCTAGATGGCTAAATCTCTCTGTTAGATAAGGTGGAGAAGTAGTGGTAAGAGTATGTTGAAAAGTATATACATATACGGGGTCTAACGAAAATAGTGGAGCGTCATCTAGCATCGTAATTTATTCAGATTTGATTAAAATAGGAGACTTTTTCGCTACTTTTGATAGGTACTGGGTCAAAATTATTTTCGTTGTCTTGTTTCATACCACTTTGTCACGCTTCTAGTTGCTGTCTCGACACGTACATAAAAAAATCCGGTGCTTGTATTTCTTTTTCACGCTAGATTTTAATCCATACATCAAATATTGGACACAAAACATCATCTTATACAAAAATCACAACTGTGTCGTGTGTGTTTTTAGTAACATAGTGATGGATTTTTTAAAAGTTTTGTTGTAAATTATATTAAAATTGTTGGTTGGAAATGTAGCGTCAGAGAAAGATAAATATACAAGGTGTGCATCCCGGTTGCCTGTGTGAGGTTTTTGGGACTGAGAATAGCAACCTAGAATGTTTTTCGTACTATCAGAAGGGTCGATAAAATTTTGAAATCACTTAAAATAGGTATAGGTGTTAGGTGCTACTAGCCAACCCGGGAGACCTTGATCCCTATGATAGCTGTCAGTTCCATACATTATCTGTCAACAATGTTGACAAGTAATGTATTGAACTGACAGCTGTCATAGGGATCAAGGTTCCCCGGGCCGGCTATAACTGCTATTACTATGACTGTCGACTGTTTCTGAAAATTTAACTATTTCCAAAAAATCCTCTAGTGTCTACTTTGCGGCCCAAAATCACACTGACAAAGGAAATACACTTATTTCTTGGTCACCTGGATTGATTCTGTGTAGATATTTCTAAGCGGCCCGCCCGCATAGCAACTTCAGACTACACTAAGTGGTTTTAATAGTAGGCTCCAAACAGCTGACCGATTCATCTAGAACCATCGACAGACCAATTGACTCGATCCACAGTTCACCGATCACTCCTGCACCTTAGTGCATTGTGATAAGGCTTAAAAAGGGTCGGTTAATTGTGTTGGTGTACCACACAAATATATTGCTCCAATTAGACGCAATTGGACAAGAATAAAGTAATGGATATAGCGGCACGGAAATAGTCTATGGGCGCTATGTTTCAGTTAATTGCTTGTCTATCTAGTTAAGAGGCAAAGGGGAAAGGTTCTTTATTTATATTTGTTAAAGTGGGCGAGTTTGTGTGGTAAATGGTCATAAATTAAAGAAATTACTTTATGCTAAAAGGCAATGACGAGATCATTATCTATTGCACGATAGATGGCGTTTAAATGAATCCATGCGATATTGTTAGTTTTTCATCACACTTGCTGTCTAACTAAGCGCGCCATTGCTTGCGTGCGCAGCGGGAGTAATAGAAAAGTACATTTCCTAGGTGTCTTGTACTTTTTTTTTCGGCAAGTGTGATGAAAAACATTGTATGCATCACGGTCGGTGGGCGGAATATTAACATAAAGACCTTTACAAAATTGCACCTCCCCTTTTGTTTTGTTTTGTTGTAAAAATAGCCTTTTCTATCATCAATATCATCATTCAACATTGAACAACGTAAACCATTATAAAATAATCATTTTAAAACTCCATGCAAAATATACATCATGCAAAATGTTAATTAATCCTCACACTAACAATTAATTGAGCCTATTTGAAAATAGACTTGCTAGTCACACACATAATTTACGTTTTAATTAGTTTTAATTGTTCCTGATGGATGCTGAAGACTTTGACGGTCACAATAATTAATTATTGATGTAGTCGAAAAGTTACTGGAAACGATTCTGCAATGTCTCTGACCATTCTTTGATAAAAGATTGATGATGCGCAGCAAGCAGAGTGCACACACTACTGCGATCGCCAATCCGCTTGCCCATCGTAGCCATTATGGGCATTTACCTACTAAAGGCCCGGCCACGACATTGGTCTAAGGCCTAACGGCCCGGCCACGACATGACAAAGGCGACCAGCGGCGAGTGAATCCATGAGTTGGAGCGGGATGCCGATATGGGTACGAGTGGGAGCACCATACGTTTTCCGCTAAGCCGGTCGCCTTAGACCGATGTCGTGGCCAGGACATAAGGCGACCAGCGGCGAGCGAATCCATGAGTTGGAGCGGGATGCCGATATGGGTAGTCCCTCTCGCGCGTATGGTTTTCCGCTAAGCCGGTCGCCTTACGCCGCGGCCACGACATCGGTATGCGTCTATACGCATAGTTAATGGGAGAGACATAAGAACTGGACTGAGATAGGCTGATGATGATGATAAATAGTATCTGAATGAATCCTTGAAGAAAATAACTTCTGTTTGCCAACGTTCCTAGCACCTGGACACGTAAATTATAATTAAAAGGCATTAATATCCGCGACCTGCCAAAATGGCCCCATGACCAATACTCATATTTCCATATATATGCAATGCAGCCAAGTCTGGAGGCGGGCTGGACAAATTCCTGACAACCAACTTATTCATATACTCAATCATAACTGCTTATTTCAAAATGAATTAGGGTTAAATAGAACTGCATGAAAGGCGGTTTTCGGGCAGATAAATTTAGTTCTCGGCCACATCTAACGCTTCATACATTTACTATGAAAAATGCCTAAAACCAAAGTGGTTGAACTGCCTTTAACCCGTTAGAGACTTAAGGTGGATTTAAACCAAACGAGCGAATGCTTATTCTATCCCCCGCTCTACGAAATTCGTTCGTTACACAAAACGTGATTCGTCGAAATCCGTTGATTTCGTAGAGTGGGAGATAGAATGAGCATTCGCTCGATAGGTCTAAATCCACTTTTACATACAATCGATTCATTAATCACTCACTTCATCATAAACAACTCTTTTCATGGTAAAATTTGCATCATTTGTTGTGTCTACAGTAATTTCGAATCCACCTCTGATTCGGGTTTAGTAATAAATACTTGATATCACCTTGAAAAATCACAGATAAAAACATTTCTGACGTCAGATGGCTTGAGCTAGATCCAGATGGTTTCGAATGCTTCGTATTGCTTTGGCTTTACGACTGAACCGATCTGATTTGTTATGACATGTCTGGCAGAACAAAAGAGTTTTCAAAATATATGACCCCGTTTGTACGCGTTTGTTATTGACTGGCTATCCTCTAAAGTTTATATTACGAGCATATAGCAGACAGGAATAGCTAAAAGAAAAGGAATTGTAACAGTTTTTCAAAGCGTTACCTATTTATACGCTCAGAAAACATTTTTTAAAAGGTAAATAGTTATTTGTTATACAAGGGTGCAAAGTTGTATTTTACCCGCGAGTATGAAATTGAAACACGAGCAAGCGAAAGGATTCTATAGTTGAACCACGAGCGAAGCGAGTGGTTCTAAAATAGAATCCTGAGCAGCGAGTGTTTTAACATACGAGAAGTAAAATACATTTGCACCCGTGTGTAACACAAAACTTTTCCCCTCACTATAGCGAGGAAACTCAAAAAAGGTAATTATTTGTTCACATTTACAATCATCATCGGGTTAGTGATAATAATTTTCCAAATGCATCATGTATTTAATGCAAGATTTTGTCGCAGTAAACTTAGCACGAAAAAGTAAACGCAGCACGATTTTAACACATTCCTGTAGTTGCACACCAACGCCAATGCATTATTAAATCATTCTCATTCATTATTTTTACAAAATTATAACAGAACACCCTGAAAGTTGTTTAGTTTTACTATTTTTATGCGTGTTCGAGTCGGTTAATAAAGATTATAACCTATAAATTATAATATTCTTTGACAATGTTGACGTTGACATTTTCTGCGTTTTGTGATTGCATCTAATCATCTTATCATCATTCACTAAAACAATTTTTACTTATGGAATTTTAGGATTTATATGTTAAAATCATCATATTATATAAAGGTTTGTATTTTACACTAAATTCTCAAACAAATTATTTAATTATCATTAATATGGAACAATTTCCATGAGCATTTTACGTTTTGTTATTCCAAAACCAAGGTCATTACTTTGCCACACAAGTGAATAATATGCGTTTTTACACGCTCGTATTAAAGGATAAACGAGCACTTTACGAGCTAGTGAGGGGAAAATTATATTGTAACTATAAGTTGTTATTTTGTAGTTTTTCCACAAGCACTTAACTTAAGCGTTAGTGTCCAAAAATCGCAAATTTCTGGTAGACACAGTTCTGTTCCTGTTAGAAAACCTTTAGTAGGTATAACAAAGTTTATTATAGTTATTATAACTTATGCTATTACTGCATATAGTTATTGGGTATTATGGATTATATCTAATCGTTGACCTATTCAAATTCAAAATTATTTAATTCAAATCTCATAGAGATTCATACTCATCTAGATTCATACATTTTTAGATTCGATCTAAATAATAAATATATTTAAAATAAATTATGGTTAGTGCCATCATTATAATTATACAATAAAAATAAAATATACGGACTTTCGTTACATATACGGATTCTACATCCAAAGACAAGGTAAACAAATGAAGGTTCCACGGAAAAAAATGTCCAAAGCCTAAAAAAATCAGGGCAAATTCACATCGTATTCTCGTTTTTCCTTTTGTAATTTGAATGACTAGACATGTTCTTTTCATGGACCCTTCAAATATTGGTGATTTTCCATAGCATTTCACACATATCTTGAAACACGTTCGCAGGTATATTTTTACGTTAATACTATCTAATAAATATCAATATCTTTTAACTAAAAATGTACCTTTGTGTACTCAAGGTGTTATGTTTTAACTTGGTAATAAAATACTGTTTTAAAAGTGCGTAGCTGCGTAGGTACAGTAATTAATGAATAATGCAATTTTTTGTGTGTTTACATTTTTATTGTTTTATACTCACTTATACTGGTATAAACATTTTAGTTTACCTATACAATTAATGCGCTTTTATAAAATTATACAAAAAATTTAAACGTTCTTGTTTTACAAGGGAATCATAATGTATAAGTTGTATAACTAATGTAGAATGTACATACTATGTATACAATATACATAGTAGGTACTTTATAACTAGGAAGTTACATACTTAGTAATGTTATACAGGTTATTGGATAAGGGAAGTAAATACCTAGGAAGGCTACAAAGCGGAACTTGTAGCAGTTATTATTGCTGGGTTGTTATTTAGCAACAAGTGCATATAGTTTTTTCCGCGTAGGCCATAATTATGGTAGGATACTGGCCTTATATTATATAAAATGGCAAATATGGTCAGTTATTGGCTATCCCTTTATTGTACCCAATAATTGACAAATTACACTAAACATGAATTCTACTTAAATATTAGATGTCATATACCAAATATCCAATATCATTTCTACTATTTTTTTAATTAATTACAAAATAAACTAAAATAAAAAAAATAAAGATAAAACTTATACTAAAATTAAAATATACCTAAACAATATACCTACAAAAAGAAAAGAAGGTGTTTTCTTTTCACAGCAACGGATCCGCCTGCGGCTTGATGCCCATGAATCCCATGATGCTCCCTCTCGTACCCATATCGGCATCCCGCTCCAACTCATGGATTCGCTCGCCGCTGGTCGCCTTAGACCAATGTCGTGCCCGGGCCTTTAGACCAATGTCGTGGCCGGGCCTTTAGACCAAAGTCGTTTCCGGGCCTTAAGACCAAAGTCGTGGCCGGGCCTTAGAAATCCAGTTTATGGGATAAGTGCTCTGGATTTGACAAAATATGTATGTTCGATATATACGATTTTCGATGTTGGTTGTAGGATCTCTAAAAGATGTCAGTGCGACCATTAATAAAAACAAAACTAAAAAAAATCGGGCCTTTGACTCTATGGTAATTTGTTTGGAATCTGAAGGCATGTGAAATATAATGGGCGTGCACCGTGCAATGTTCAAACTCTAGGATTCTTAAAAATTAGGAATGACTAAAAAGGTATATTTGGGTGAATCAACTTTTGTCTGTCTGTTATTGCTATGGTTAGGGTCGCCTGAGTCACGCTGGTTTTATGCAAAATTATGCTACGTAATTTATGCAAATATGCATATAGTCTATGTTTGTAAATGGCCCATCAAGCTTTATTAACACCAGAAAAATGCATGTTTGCATAATTTAAGTATCGGAACTAAACTATGCATAAAACCAGCGTGACTCAGGCGACCGTAACCACGGTAATAACAGTCAGAAAAAAGTTGATTTACCCATTTACCATTCAATGAGAATCTTGTGTTGTGTGTACATTATGGAACGGTTTTTTATGTGTCTAGACGCCGGTATAGTCGCGTACAGAAGTCTTTATGGAATAATAAAATCGTGATCAAAGTACTTACGTCCGGAAATTTATGATACCTACTTTTATGATTATCCGCCGAACAGGGGTAACGAACTGTTTTTTCAATTTTTGTATTTATATCATTGGCAATTCTTATTTAGATCATTTAGGGTCGATGGTTTGATTAAAGCCTTAACTATGTACATCTTTTTTTCAATCGATCCGTACAATAGACATTTTAGAAGCAAAATGTTGAATAGTAGCATTTAAGGGTTAAGGTACCTAACATAAAATACCCCATCTCGAATAGTACCTGGTTCAAATGGATAAGTCATAGGAATGATTCCCACAGCATAACAAAATCTATAAATATTGGATGTCATATACAATAATCGGCGAGGGTGAGCTGTTTTCATACTATATGACATGTATCACGTGACATTTAGTATAAAAACAGCTCACCCCGCCGAGCATTGGTCATATACCGAAGAAAAATAGACCAAGATCACCAACGTCCGCGGCAAGGGCTCATGCATAAATCATGCGAGGTTTTATCGGCTACTTTTTGACCCCCCCTCCCCCCTGATGATGTTTGGTGAGTTTCTTGGCTACAAAGCAGTCTCACATGTATTTTTCTCATTCAACTTTTAACGTTCGCTCGCCGAAATCCCCAATCTTTCTTAGTTTGTTCATCATAGAAAAATACACGTGATGTCTCCTTATACCCCCCTCCCCTAACGTGATCGTTCGTGATTTTTTCTTGGACCCCCTCCCCCCCTATAGGACCTCGCGTGATTTATTCACAAGCCCTAATGCCTGTACCGCTCGGCCACTATCACGGCACATAACAAAATCTGTTTAAAACTTTCGTTGCTAACTGTACCAGCTATACTAACAAGTATCCGGCGGCGATACTGCGCCAGCGCCGGTGTCAAGCAAAAAACTGACAGGGTCGCTCTGAAGGATCTCGATGAATAAATGAATATATTGATATTTAATGCTATTGGGCATTAAAAACGCCACTGAGTACGCTATATCTGGACCACATACGTAAATTTATTAAGCTTTTATTATATATTTTATTGGAAAACCAACAACACAGAAAACAAAATTAAAGTACATGTAATATACAGGGTGTTTTTTTTTCGACCGTTCAAATTCTACGTAGTGAATGTGTAGGTCATACTGACCAACTTTTACTATGGGGACAAAGTCGAAATCGCGAAAAAAAAATCAGCTGTTTCATACATTTCGGCCGGCGTAATGCCGCCAATTTGTATGAAACAGCTGTTTTTTTTTTCGCGATTTCGACGTTGTCCCCATAGTAAAAGTTGGTGAGTATGACCTACACATTCACTATGTAGAATTTGAACGGTCGAAAAAAAAACACCCTGTATAACCTTAAAAATAAATAAACTTAAATAAGAACTACAACAATAACCTTAACCCTAAACTTGGCAGAATTTTAAAAAATCGTGCGTTCTAGCCTCCTCGCCGCTGTGTAGAGCAAAAAATTCTGTGTTAAAAAAAAAATACAAAAAGTGGGTCAAAGACCATGTATCTTTAAAGATACACTGCCAAGTTAAGGGTTAAAAATAAAAATATAACTACCTACCTATCAAAATCAGGCTCCAAGCGGGGCCCCTTAGGCAAGGTACCTACCCATCACGCAAGCGGCGTTTCCGCGCTGGATTGCAATTGACAACCTTTGCGCGAGAAAGCCGCCAGCGCGAGGGTCACCATACGTAAATTATAATGTCAGAGTCAGAACGTCGTCGGGCGTAGGTACCCTCGCAAATATATGAAATGAATATACCTACCAAATAAAGTACTAAAATTGTCTATTTAGTACCTACTTACCTACATTGAAATAAAATTGTACCTCTTCACGAATAAAGTTATTCGAATTTAAAGTTCTGACTCTAACAAAATATATGGTTTATTTTATAGGTACTAAATAATATGAGGTCATGCGGGGCAAATGCAACTATGAGGTAAATCCGACTAATTGAAATACCTACTCTTAATTTGTAAAAAGATCATACTTACCTACTATTGTGTTGCTTTTGACATAAATCAAAAAATGTTCTAGGTATCTTCCAAAAGTTCTTAAAAACAGATTAAAAGAAATGTCCATTAGTTGAATTTACCTCATAGTTGTATTTGTCCCGCATGACCTTGTAGGCAAGTAATATTATGCTGCTATGAGCTATTAAATTGATACAAAACCTGTACAATTACAATCAGACTAGGGTCGACTTTTATAAGATTTATACCATCGTAAGTAGGTACTAGGTACCTCTATTTTATCCACTCATACAATAGCGCCCTTTTTGATATTTTAAAGTGTTTTATAGCTGTTAAGTGATCTGTGACGCGTGTGAGTGTGACCTACCTTTCATCAACGACCTTGACAATAACATTAGTAACTAAACCACAGATGTCATTATATACCATAGATCAAGCAAACGTATCTACTTAGCGTGTCAAATGAACTCAGTAAAATCTACTGAGTTGTCCGTCTTTAATGGCAGCTTGCAGCTTTCGGGCGTCAAATTTTGTAAGTGAACAAAAACATTAATAATGCCTCCTTAAGTAATATTAATTGCAACAACATAAAAAAATATGAATACTGAAGGGCCTGAGACATATTTAATTATATCATAGGCAAGTAACAACTTCAGTACAAAATCTGACACGCTCGGCCGCCATACAAATGAATGAACTTGTTTCTTCTATCCAAATCTAATTCTGTGAACTAAACAAAAACTTCGAGTGGAATCGGGCTTTCGTATTTGAAATAGACTAGGTATACTCTGTACAACCAGCTTGTAACTAGAAAAGGGCGGGAAATTAAAAAATGTAGGCGGGTAGAGGTGGTTGTCCATAAAGGTGCATGCAGACCAAAAGAGCATTCGCTGTTCTATCCCCCACTCTACGAAATCAACGAATCACGTTTCGTGTAACGATCGAATTTCGTAGAGTAGGGGCAACAGCGAATGCTCTTTTGGTCTGCATGCACCTTTAAACAATTAATTTAGGCGCCTTTTTCTACTAACAAGCTAGGACAGAGTATATTTATTGACATTTGTTGTTTATTTCGCTAAATCTCAAAACTGCTAGATTCGTTTTTTTTCATTACCTAATAGTAGGCTTTAGATTTGTGGATAAGAAGCAGACATTTAAAGGTGGATTTAGACAAAACGAGCGAATGCTCATTCTCTCCCCCACTCTACGAAATTCGTGATTCGTCGAAATTCGTTGATTTCGTAGAGTGGGGGATAGAAGGAGCATTCGCTCGTTTGGTCTAAATCCACCTTTAGAATCCTGTGTGAAAGTACCAGTAACTTGCGGATTCACATTATTTCGCTTTAAAGCTCTATAAACTCTTTAGTCATCGTCTCGATTTATGTGCGTTATTTCAGCAGGGCCACTTGTCTCATCATAAAAAATGGAATCACCAATTTACTCCGAAGAGCCAAAACAAAATATTTTGGACGACGCACGTGCGAGACTCTTGGCACAAGGTGAAGGTCGTTTGAAGGTTACACAAATTTACTTCAAACATATTGGGAACTTGGCGGGTTTAGACAGTTAGAGACATCAGTTGTAATTTGTGATGTGCTAATTGATTTTTGTATCTACCGATTCCCTCCGGCCGCGATGGCAACTGAGTTTGGTAACCAGTTGCTGAAAAGGATTGAATATTCTTGTTAGACAACCAGTTGCCAAGGACGAATGCCCATTCTTGCTACATAACTATAGTTGCCAACTAGGAATTTTTCAAGTACAGTTACTTAATAGGAATTATCATTATCGTTTCACAACTAGGAATCCTAAGGTTGTTAAATAGGAAATTGTATGACAGGTGCATAAAAGGAGCCATTTTATCAGGGATTATCTTTCCCCTTTCTAGTACTAGCCCCCGTTTCTTCGACCACGATTGAGTGGTCATTTATCGTAGTCCCATTCAGTTAAAATGAAAGTAATTTTGAACCTCCTGTATCAAATGCAGGCATGATATTCTTCAACGACTAATTATTAGGTATTACTTTTGTTAGATTCCGTACCCAGCATGGCTATAAACTGGGTAAAGAGTAACTTCCGGCTTACACATGGAAATGGGTAATTCTCAGGGCGTTTCAACCACTGTCATTTCCCCACTCGCATTTCCCTGTATGCTTTCTAAGTGAGATGTGCCAGGTTAGGTTAATTTGATGAAGAACCGGGCTCTAGTCTACAGTGACCAAAAATAGCACACCCGACTTCAACAACTTGGAGGTAAATTCGAGTGATTATTTGGGTAATTCTCAGAGCGTTTCAACCGCTGTCATTCCCTCACTCGAATTTACCTCCAAGTTGTTGAAGCCGGGTGTGCTATTTTTGGTCACTGTAGACTAGAACCCGGTTCTTCATCAAATTAACCTAACCTGGCACATCTCACTTAGAAAGCATACAGGGAAATGCGAGTGGGGAAATGACAGTGGTTGAAACGCCCTGCCTGAGAATTACCCATTTTCATGTGTAAGCCGGAAGTTACTCTTTACCCAGTTTATAGCCATGCTGGGTACGGAATCTAACAAAAGTAATACCTAATAATTAGTCGTTGAAGAATATCATGCCTGCATTTGATACAGGAGGTTCAAAATTACTTTCATTTTAACTGAATGGGACTACGATAAATGAGTCTCACTCAATCGTGGTCGAAGAAACGGGGGGCTAGTACTAGAAAGGGGAAAGATAATCCCTGATAAAATGGCTCCTTTTATGCACATGTCATACAATTTCCTATTTAAGGTCTCTGCCCACTAGACCGTAGCATACCATGACCGTAGCATGAACGTATCAGACACGGAATGTGAGACGACACGGACTACTATGCCCACTATAACGTGTGTACATCGTTTTATGTCCGTGCTAAGCCCGTTTAGTGACCGTTGCATCCGCGTCGCAACCACGTATCATCCGCGTCGCAACTACGTATGATCCCCGTAGTATGAGCGATTTATATCCGTCGTTATCGTTCCATTGTCACAGTTTTATCAGTTTCAAATTGATTTCGCGCCATTTAGACTACTATTGCTCTGCTAGTATTTTCCCAGGAGTTTATTTCTAAACCTATTTATCTGAGCAGACATCGCAAACTGCGATAGAAATCCATTGAAGTACTAGAGTTATTACTGAGTCAAGTCAAAGTCAAAAAATATTTAATGAGTAGGCTTAGCAACAAGCACTTTCGAATCGTCAGTTATGCTACTAGGAATTTATATGGCGGAATGTGTGTATTTATCATTAATATTATTAAAGTATTAAATTACACTTATCAATGTCTAATGTCTAGGTAACCTAGACACTGATAAATGTAATCTATGATATTTAACTAAAACTTCTAGGAATCGGTAAATATATTGTCTATATATTTATGAGAGTACATTATGTCCTTGTCATGATTGTCAACGTGACTCCGTCAAGTACTGGTTTTGTTTGATTATTTTCACATCTTCTAATAGTTTTAGAACAATAATTAATTTTAAATACCAATGGAGCAACTTCGAAAAATTCGAAAAAAAAGATATAGGTATCGATTTTGTGTAGTTACATATTGTAATAAAAAACTAAAACCAATAAACTTTATTTAAGAAATCTACGTCAAAAGCATGGTTCTTACCATGTAAAAAAAGAAACAAATTGTGCAATCTATCTGTCTATCTAAATTCGGTAAGTTACACGACTGTTTCAAAATTGATATTTCTTTTAATTATTTTGTTTGTAAGAAACGAAGTAATATATTTCGATCTCGATGAAAATCTTCGGTTTGCGGGTTTAAAATCAATTAAGTAATTTTTTTTTTCAGAAAATAGCGATGCTGATTATGGGTAAGGCCGCGGATTTTGACGAATGTGACATAGACATAACATAAAAAAAATACGTTACGTTACCATAAAACACAACGAAAGTTACTATAAAGCTCAACTCATACTGGTATGAAATCTGATTAAATAAAGGTCGTAAAAAAAACATATTTTTATCACTAAATACTTGTTTTAATCAAATATAATAATCAACCCATATAATGTAATTTCTCAAACTTAGTTATTACTTAAATTAACAGTATTTACAAATCTTTTAATGCTAAATCTTTGGAACTAAATAAACTAAAATAAATCACCATAAATGCTTAAATGGAAAATGAACTGTTATTAATTAACACTTATAAACGCGTTAATAATTATACTGTATTTCATTAGCCCTAGGCGGGTAAAATTACCCACTGAAAAAAGCTGATTACTTCTAAAAACGCAAATCAAAATACCTAAATAACAACATAATTTGATTTGTTTCGCAAACACTTGTTACAGTATGCTGTCATTCAAAATCTAATAAAACACATTTAAATTAGAAAATTTCTGTGTCCACTTCCCTTTACCACATATTTTCGTTACGTAACATAAAAAATACGTTACGTTTTGTAAAAATGTAACGTATTCGTAACACAAGTGTAACGTATATTTGAAAAAAGGTTGATTATCTTGGTAAATAATTGCAATCTGAACATAATAGTACATGCTACTGACGTTTAAAACTAAACCCTTTCGTATGAAAAAACAGCCGTTTAATAATAATCACTACTTACCGTGAAAATCACACTACCACTTTAGACGTTTTTTGCTAAAATTTTCGCCGCGTGCACTGTGACAACCATTTGTTAACGAATTAATGGGAGTGAGAGTGCTTATGGGTGTCGCCCTACTAGAATAAGAGTTGCTAGTGTCGATAAACAAATTTCTACCAACATTGGCTTAAATATGACCTTAAAAAAGCGTTACGAAAGTATCGTAACGTAAGTTTGGAATTGGTGACCCAAAAAGTAAAGGGAAATAAAACAGTAAAATTGTTCACATATCATAAGTCCTTAATGAACGAAGCAATCGTTTATCATTATAATTTGGTTTAAAAACAAACATTTAATGCTGACAAGTCTAATAATATATAAAAAAAAGGTTTTAAGTACTCGTAGTCGAAAAAATTACTCGACTTTCGTTACGTTTTTGGCAGAAATATTTACTTATTAATTTTAAATAAAGAGCTAAATTAGCTATTTTATTTGATTACATGTAACTGAGCATAGGGGAATATTTTAAAATTGATCAGAGTTCTCTAGATGTTATGAGTATTTTTTTATGAGCAAGACAAATTTTAAGCTCCGAATTCGTCAAAATCCGCGGCCTTACCCTTATATTGTTTGCGTTGTTTCGCCATAAGAAAATTATTACTCGCTATCAAAAGTGAAAAATTTGGAGAGTTTTGGATAAAAATTGTAAATACAATACAAAAATGTAAATAGAACCCGTATGCTCACCGTTTCGCCGCCTGCGCACACCGTACCGGCAACGTTGCGTGCCATGCACGTAGCGTGTCGGGGCCGGCAAAATATTCTCGCCGACAATTCTTGCCGGTCCGTGCATGGCACGCGACGGATTGGCCGGCGACGGAACGTCCTAGTGGGCATAGTCTCATACTTTTCCATACAAAGAATATTTTTTTGTCTGATACGTTCATGCTACGGTCATGGTATGCTACGGTCTAGTGGGCAGAGACCTTTAACAACCTTAGGATTCCTAGTTGTGAAACGATAATGATAATTCCTATTAAGTAACTGTACTTGAAAAATTCCTAGTTGGCAACTATAGTTATGTAGCAAGAATGGGCATTCGTCCTTGGCAACTGGTTGTCTAACAAGAATATTCAATCCTTTTCAGCAACTGGTTACCAAACTCAGTTGCCATCACGGCCGGAGGGTACCGATTTATTGGACTTTGATGGTGGCATTGTATGGGCCGTGTGGTGACGGCAGTAAGAATACATTTATCACCACCCCAACTCCTCCTGCGGGTGTCTTAAGAGTCGACTAAGGGATTGAAGTGTCACTGACCATTATTTGATAAAAGATTGATGATGGGCAGCAGCGTCATCATAGTGGACACATTACTGCGATCGCCAATCCGCTTGCACAGCGTGGTGATTATGGGCATTTACCTCCTAATGCGTATGGCATAGTTAATAGGAGAGGCCTACCTCCTGCAGTGGACTATCATAGGCTGATGCATGCACTATGTAATCAATATATCATGGAACAATAATCTAACACAAATCAAAATCTCATGATGAGCTCACTTAAGGGTAGATTTGGACGTACAATGGATGTACAATTTAAATAATCGACACACACATACATACACATACATATCTTAAATAAATATAAAACAACATGACCGAGGAACATATATATTTTATAAATAAACCTCACCGGAATTCCAACCTGCTACCTCTAGCTTCATAGGCAAGGTCACTTCTGACTGACCTATGGAGGCCGTCTCTTCAGCAACCTGATAATTCAAAACATAATGACATAATTTTATGACAAAAACGTATTTCCTGGCTATTATATCATAAATTGTAATAATTTTGATACAACTAACAGTACAGTGAATGATGTTAAAATAAGATTGCTCATTCATTTTTGCTATCTACGTCCTGTTTTGCATTCATCGTTTTGGTCTGGTGAAGGTTTGCAAACAAAATATAATTCTGATGCAGTTTTATTTGTAGCAGAAGCACTACAAAAACAATGGCATTATAAAGGCGCGAGATTGTGGTTGAAGATTTGGAAATAATCCAATAGGTAATGAATATCGGTAGTCGATAAATGAGAAGTTCCTATGACAGTTCAAAAATGCCACCATAATTCCGACCACTGGCAATCGTTCTTAGTCGTTAGGATATCTACTGCGATATATACCTAGGCTTCTTCTAGTACGGAATTACGGATATTGCCTTAATCGCCATGCTTCGCAGGCATATGAGTTCACCGTATTTTAAAGGATGCCGCTGGTCCGCCGGTGGTCTTAGAGTCTCCGAGACCTATCGACTTTTTTACATTTTTAAGGCAAATCGTGCCGTATCACCTGCGATCGATGTCGTCAGAGTTTCTTTTTCGCTCTTATTGCGTAGTAATAAAGAATTTAGCCGAATTCGTTTCGATAGATTGGGGAGACTCTAAAGGTCTCTGCCCACTAAACCGTACCGTACCATACCATGACCGTAGCATGAACGTATCAGACAAAAAACTATTCTGTGAGACTATGCCCACTAAGACGTTCCGGCGCCGGCCAACACCGCCTCATACTTTTCAATACAAAGAATATTTTTTTGTGTGATACGTTCATGCTACGGTCATGGTATGGTACGGTCTAGTGGGCAGAGACCTTAAGACGCAGTTTAAGGATATACCCTGATCCCTTAATAGGTAGATGTACACATATCACATTATCTATTTTATCACATACAATTGTCCCATTCCAACTCTTCCCGTGGTGTCGTATGAGTGGCTAAGGGATTAAAGTGTCACCGACCGGATTGGCCATGGGCAGCAGGACACATTACTGGGATTGCTAATCTGCTTGCCCAGCGTATGTAGTATAGAGAGCCCTATGTCCAACGACTCGCCCAGTGGGCCGCCCTCGCGCCAGATGGACCGACGAACTGAAGAAAGTGGCGGGAAGTAGTTGGATGCGGAGTACTGAGGACCGACTATGGTGGCGCGAATTGGGGAAGGCCTATGTCCAGCAGTGGACGACTATGGGCTGATGATGATGATGTACAGCAGTTTACTGAGATAGGCTGACGATGTGTATTCAGTTTACAAACCATACTTTGCCGTTATACGCTGATTCCATGAAACCAATTGGTCCGAGTGACCACTCGGACCCGACGTCAATTAGGTTCGTCGGCTGATCTCATCTTGATTAGTTGTGCAAATGATATTGTGATGAGTGAATAGATATCCGTCCGCGAAGTACTCAGTTAATCGTCGTGAGTAGCCGGCAAACGTAGATCACTTATTGACAGAAGCCATTTTGTATTCATCACTTGATTTCTACATTAAGACAAAATATTTCGAACATAGATAATTAATAAAATAATACTGATGCAGAAGGCGGTAATCCTGGACACGGCGCGGATAGTCCGTCGGTTCCTCTCTCTGCGACCTTAACCACCGGCAGCTTGGGCCCGCCCCGTTGCCGGCGGCACCCTAGGTTAGGCTTTTTATAAAGTGTTTATATTTTGTATTGTTTTTGTATGTTGTATTGTATTTTAATTTTATATTCATTTTATAAAACACCTAGCCTAAGAGAAGAGATTAATAAAGGAGATAATAATAAAATAAATATCTTAATTGGGACATTTTACACAAATCTACCTGTACTAAGCTCAATTAAGGCTTGTGATGTGGGTATCAAGCAACGATATATA
This sequence comes from Thaumatotibia leucotreta, assembly GCA_025490895.1. Taxonomy (NCBI): domain Eukaryota; kingdom Metazoa; phylum Arthropoda; class Insecta; order Lepidoptera; family Tortricidae; genus Thaumatotibia; species Thaumatotibia leucotreta. The sequence goes on from JALPQI010010785.1 coordinate 20,416, forward strand.
TAATAGATACTTAAATACATAGACAGCCATGACCAAGGAATAAATAATTGTGATAGATAAATACACAAAGGATGCCCTCGCCGGGATTCGAACCCGGAACCTTCAGCTTCGTAGGCAGGGTCACTACCAAATAAGGAGGCTGATGAACATAAATACCTATATTGTTTACATATACCTATAACTTTTACATAAATATGTTAAGTAAATAAATGCTGAGTCTGAAGAAGTAACCTTTGCGGCAAAAAAAATCGACCAAGAGCACGCTCAATGTAGGGTTCCGTAGTTATTCAACAAACGGCTGGGCCGATTATGTTCGAAATAGTTTTATTTTAAAGTATTCTATAAGTCCACTATTTAAAAATTACAAAAGTTAGAGGGGGGGGGGGGGGGCACGGAAAATATTGACTTTAGAAAAAAACTTTCTTTTAACACCCTTATTCTTTTTACTTTTACTTATTCAATGATACCCCACATTATAGGATTACTCCAAATAAAAAAATCATCCCCACTTCACCAATTGGGCAGGTACCCGAAAAAAAAATTGTTTTCGACTTTTTATTGTACCACTTTGTTGGCATGACTAATATGTATACCTGTACCAAATTGCAGATTTCTAGTATTAACTGCCACTGAGCTATGCTGCGGATAGACGGACAGGCAGACAGACGGACATGGCGAAACTGTAAGGGTTCCGTTTTTGCCATTTTGGCTACGGAACCCTAAAAAGCGACAACAGTCCTGTTTAGCATTAGTACTCTGTATTCAGTACGTACCGTCACACGCCGATAATCCCTAAGGAATCTCAACCTTATTTCCATCTGCTTATAGACCAAATTAGCATATCATCGTGATCAATGTGCGTCGTCCCAGCGGGTCAGTATCAGTAGAAACTGGACTTGATTCAAAGCGGATCTCTTGACATTTCCTTCAATTGATATCTCGTTGAAGGAAATTATAATTAGGCCATTGCTATTGACTGGCATTTGTGGCACTTGAATGAAGTTTGACGCTATGGGCGAATTAAAGACGAATGTGCGTCAGTGTGGTAAGCCTATATTGATTACATCTGTAGTAAACTAAAAATATTATTATGTCAATTTTATCATCTTAGCTATAAAGTACATTGACCTATCGGTACATTGAAAAGTTTGTATTTCGCGCTGGTAGACTCTATATTGGCATATGCTCTTGATTGTTATGGTCTCACATTTAAAACCTAGGTATATAGACAAACTAGCTTTTGCCCGCGGCTTCGCACGCGTAGATTTTGGACTTATATGAAAAAAAAAATGTTTTCAACCGACTTTAAAAAAGAAGGAGGTTACCATTTCGATTGTATGTAGTTATATATTATGCATGTTACACGGTTTCCTGCAAATAATGAATCCTATTTTGTTTTTTTTTTCTCAGGAGATTCAAAAGTGGCCGAAATACGTTTAATGTTTGTGATATTTTTTTTGGGGGTCGCCTTGACTTGTCGACAATCATTTAATCGAATGTTGTTTCAAAGACAACGGTTCAAGTATTTTCATTTCATCGACAAGTCATTCTGTCGAAGAATAGTTTTCAGTAAATTTAAATCAGGGAATTTTGAATTAGTACGGTCAAATCGTACATTAAACTCGCAAAACATGTAGTAAAGCTGCATTTTTGGTATGCTATTTAGACACCATAGGGCAGTATAAAACCACATTTTGCAAGCAAAAAAAAGTTGTGCTAGCTGCGTTATACGTGAAAAACTGTGAAATTTACTGTCTATTTTTAGTTTCTGATTTTTATAAAAAAAGCCTTACGTTTTTTGACAATATGTATCAGGTAACGTTTAAAGATGAATGAATTTGTAACAAGATGAGATAACATGCATTACCGTAGGTCTTATAGTTTCAGAGATTCGAGACTTCAAATTTAGTACCCTGTTTTGTAAACTAGATAAAATATTAAGTTTTGCTAACGTTTTTGGTTTAATATCGCCTTACCTAATTATGCTACGAAAAACATGAAATAATTATCTAATAGCGCAATTAATATTCTTTAATTTAAGGGTAAAATCAGGTCAGTAAACTTTGTAATTGAAACTAAAAACGCGAAATTCAAAAAGCAGGAGGTCCGCTATCTAAGTTTTTCATACAAATGGCAAGTCGTGTTGCAAAGCTGCAATTTTTGTATATTATATAGGCTCTATGGGGATGTCCGAAAATGCATATTATAATCTAGAAAAAAAAAGGATTTAGGTATAGGACGTAAAAAACTGAAAAAAAAAAATCGGACTTTTTTTAGTTTTTGACGTTTAACTAAAAAACTATAATTTTTTGATACTAATTGCTATAAAACTATGAAATAATATTAAATTTGAAAGGATTTGAGCTACCTTGCATTAATTACCCTAAATTATATAGATTTAGAGATACGACATTTCAAAATGTGCCCTTCATTAAATTAAGAAAATAAATGCATGTTTTGAAGTCTCGTATACCCCCAACTATAAGACTTACAGTAATTGTTATCGGCTCAATTTGTTCCAAATTTAATGTAGCTATTATCTACAATTACTTTTTTTTCTTAGCGCGAACGTTTTGCCAATATTTAGTGAATAGCTTTAACGTAACCTAAAATTTGTTTATGTTTTGATAAAAGGGCACTTTATGAAATGTCTTATCTCAAAATATATATAACTTACGGTGATGCAACGTAGCTCAAATCCTTTCAAATTTAATGTTCTTTCTTAGTTTTATAGCAATCAGTATCAAAAAGATAATAGATTTTTAGTTAAACGTCAAAAACTAAAAAAAGTGCGAATTATTTTCCATTTTTACGTCCTATGCCCAAATTATTTTTTTGTTTTTCTTTTAATATGCATTTTCGTATATATCTATAAGGCCTTATATTAATACCAAAATTGCAGCTTTGCAACTCGACTTGCGATTTGTATGAAAAACTTAGATAGCGGGCCTCCTGCCTTTGGAATTTCGGGTTTATACTTTCAATTACAAAGTTCACTGACCTAATTTTACCCTTAAATTAAAGAATATTAAGTGCGCTATAAGATCATTATTGCATGTTTTTCGTAGCATAATTAGGTGAGGCGATATTAAGTAGAAAACGTTAGCAAAACACAAAATTTTATCTAGTTTACAAAAAGAGGTACTTTTTAAAGTCTCGAATCTCTGAAACTATAAGACTTACGGTAATGCATGTTAGCTCAACTTGTTGGAAATTTATTAGTCTTTAAACGTTTATTTACATATGATATCAAAAAACGTAAGGTTTTTCAAATAAAAATCAGAAAGTAAATAATGGCCGTAAATTTCGCAGTTTTTCACGTACTACCCAGCTAGCACAACTTTTTTTTGCTTGCAAAAAATGTTTTTATACTGTCCTATGGTGTCTAAACAACATACCAAAAATGCAGCGATACTACTTGATTTGCGAGTTTAGGGTAAAATTATGTACGATTTGACCGTACTAAATGGTGCTTGAGGTTTTCCTTCACGGGTTCTTATTTTAGTTTGGTTTAAATTTAGTAATATTTATTCCGCAGTTCTAAACTAACCCTGAACCTACTTGAATAGCTGTTTGCTTATATGTGGGGTCACAGTTGTAACCTAACTTAAACATATTTTAATAGCCGTTCGTTTCTCTGTGGGGTCGCACTGGTCGCAGTTCTAACCAAACCTAAATCTACTTTGATAGCCGTTTGCTCTTGTGTGGGGTCGCAGTTCTAACCTAAACTAAACCTACGTTGATAGCCGTTTGCTTATGTGTGGGGTCGCAGTTCTAACCTAACCTAAACCTACTTTGATAGCTGTTCGCTTATGTGTGGGGTCGCAGTTCTAACCTAAACTAAACCTACTTTGATAGCCGTTTGCTTTTGTGTGGGGTCACAGTTTTAACCTAACCTACTTTGATAGCCGTTTTCTTTTGTGTGGGGTCGCAGTTCTAACCTAAACTAAACCTGCTTTGATAGCCGTTTCCTTATGTGTGGGGTCACAGTTCTAACCTAACCTAAACCTTCTTTAATAGCCGTTAGTTTCTGTGTGGGGTTGGAGTTCAAACCTAACCTAAACCTACTTTCAAAGCCGTTCGTTGCTGTATGGGGTTACTATTCAAACCTAACCTGAACCTCCTTTGATAGTCGTTCGTTTCTGTGTGGAGTCGCATTTCTAATCTAACCCGAAACCTACTTTGATAGCCGTTCGTTTCTGTGTGGGGTCGCAGTTCTAACCTTTCCTAAACCTAAGTAGAATCTTACCTTATTACATTCTGTTTGAAGTCTGTTTCATTGAACAGCATATTAGTATGACATAATTAAATACTTGATTGCAAATAAACTACACGAAATAGCTGAATTTACTGTGAGGCGGCCCGTGTACCCGCGCTGCTTATACATATACTGTCCGCGAGCTGTCAAACAAACATTTGAAATTCGTTCGCTTTGAATCATTATGTCGCCATGCAAAATTGTAGATATTTTTAACGAACAAACAAATAAATATGGTTTTGTCTAGAATTAAAAAACAAAACCTCACAATTACCTTTTATGTAGCAAACTGCATTACTTACCAAAATTTAATATTAAAAGTATCTACGTATTCATCGTACCTATGTTACTCGTATATAACATGGTATGTAGATAAGTACCTACATCTTCATTGGCAAGAACACTTCTATGAAGTTTTGAATTAAATAGCCCAACGAATCTGGTTCCTTCTTACAAACTTTAACCTTCCATTTAACCCCCATAGGGAATGAATTTTCAAAACCCCTGAAACACGTGTTTACTTATTTATTGTTAAAACCATTAATGTGAAGCTTCGAATAAAATAGCCCAACTAATCTTATTTCCTCATACAAACTTTAACCCTCCATTTAACCCCCATAGGGAATGAATTTTCAAAAAACCTGAAATACATGTTTATTTATTTATTGTTAAAAACATTCATGTGAAGTTTCCAATAAAATAGCCCAACCAATCTTATTTCCCCATACAAACTTTAACCCTCCATTTAACCCCTTTAAGGGATGAATTTTCAAAAAACCTGAAACACGTGTTTACTTATTTATTATTAAAAACATCCTGTGAAGTTTCGAATAAAATAGCCCAACTAATCTTATTTCCCCATACAAACTTTAACCCTCCATTTAACCCCCATAGGGAATGAATTTTCAAAAAACCTGAAATACGTGTTTACTTATTTATTGTCAAAAACATTCATGTGAAGTTTCGAATAAAATAGCCCAACTAATCTTATTTCCCCATACAAACTTTAACCCTCCATTTAATCCCCATAGGGAATGAATTTTCAAAAAACCTGAAATACGTGTTTACTTATTTATTGTTAATAATATTCATGTGAAGTTTCGAATAAAATAGCCCAACCAATCTTATTTCCCCATACAAATTTTAACCCTCCATTTAACCCCTTTAAGGGATGAATTTTCAAAAAACCTGAAACACGTGTTTACTTATTTATTATTAAAAACATTCCTGTGAAGTTTCGAATAAAATAGCCCAACTAATCTTATTTCCCCATACAAACTTTAACCCTCCATTTAACCCCTTTACGGGACGAATTTTCAAAAATCCGTTCTTAGTGCGCCTTTAGACATTATAAAGAATGTACATGCCAAGTTTGAACTCTCTAAGACCAGCGGTTTGGGCTGTGCGTTGATTTAAGTCAGTCAGTCAGTCAGTCAGTCAGTCAGTCAGTCAGTCAGGACATTGCCGTTTATATATATAGATTAGAAACGTTGCAGATTAGATTTTTAAAATTATTTGTCCCCGAATAAAATAAAAACATAGATAGAAACGATTACCGGAAACTATTTAAAATTTGTAAAATACGTACTTCCGATTAGTTTAAAACACAAGTACCTTTTAGCAATCAACAACCATGACAATCCACTGCTGGACGTAGGCCTCTCCTATTAACTATGCGTCTAATGCGTATAATGCAGACGCATTAGGAGGTAAATGCCCATTATCGCCACGCTGGGCAAGCGGATTGGCGATCGCAGTAATGTGTCCACTACGACGCTGCTGCCCATCATCAATCTTTTATCAAATAGTGGTCAGTGACACATCAATCCCTTAGTCGACTCTTACGACACCCGCAGGAGTTCGGGTGGTGACAAATGTATTCTTACTGCCGTTACCACACGGCCAATACATACATTTATTACTTATCGCTAATCGTATACGATTGCAGAGTGGCATCATGCTACCCTTATAAATTAGATATGATTATTATTTCTCACATTTCTTCTTCAATTTCTAAAGGTGCATTCAGACCAAAAGAGCATTCGCTGTTCTATCCCCCGCTCTACGAAATCAACCAATCACGGGGGGTTAGAACAGCGAATGCTCTTTTGGTCTGAACTGAATGCACCTTAACAGTCGATTCGGATTTTCTATAACCACTCACTTGCTTTGATTTTTGCGATAGACTCTATGTCTATGTAAAATAAGAGTGATGACATGTAACAAAGACTGAATGAAGCAAGTGAGTGGGTAATTAGGTAGGTACACAAAAAACTAAATTGACTTTTCTAAGGGATCGAATTCTAGAAACTTTTAGGGAAAATCTCCTAACTTTCTAACTCCATACATAATGGTATGTGGACACTGTAGTCTATAGACGCTCCAATAGTCTTGGTATAACGTCATCCGTGTAAAAGGTCGGTGACATTTTTTCCCCGAAGTCCATTGCTAAACGGCTTACATACTCAGAAGCCATATATGTACACAAGGCACATTATGTATTGCTCGGAATTTTGTGGTAACATGATCTCAAAGGTGACTATACTAAACGTTATGGTATGGTTCGTTTTCTTAGAATTATCAACCGACGTCGAAAAAAATGATTTCTCCAAGATTCCATCATCAGACCCCGACTTGGTGCCAAGGGACCATTTTGGTGTATTCCGAAGTCGGTTAAAATAGTACATTATGACACAAGTGCGAATAACATGAAATTCGAAACGAGTGGCGCTGTTGTACAACACGACCGACATCAGAGATTAATACAGGGAGTGTTTTAAATCGACACGAGTTACGAATTTCGTTTTTGCACGTGTCTCGTACGACGTTTTTTGGTGCAGAGGCCCTCCGAAGTTTTGGACCTGACTTAAAATGACACACTTCTCGCACTAGACCCTAAAAAAGGTACCATCAGTACTAAAAAGGATTGTTTTACGACCTCTGCAGTAGCTGTACTAAGAGTTGGAAAGTAAAGGATACGTTTGGTTTTACTCAATACGTAATGCATTATTATCGCGCTCGCACTTACACATTGGAGCGAGCGCGATGCCCTGCTTTACGTATCGAGTAAAACCTGAGGTTACCGATACTTGAAAAGTCATGGTACGGCTACAGTAGCGCTACCATGACCTGCGGCCCTTTGTTTTTTTTTTTTCGTGGGGAAATGCGTTACGCATACCACCCGGGCGCGGGGGACGGACCCGGGTGGTTATGTGGGACTCCCAGGGCTAATGAGGCCCTGGTCTAGATACCCACTAAAACCCCACGGTCTGCCGCCAAGACGCTTTAAGGCGAGGTCACGGGTACGCCTGAGCACACTTCCGCGACCTCGCAGCGGCTGTCCAGGGCTCTGGACCCATCTCCGGAAGGAAAAATCCCTTCTTACCTCCTCCTCGTTGCGCGCGACGCATGGCACACGCACTGCTTACTCAGGGACCCTTGTGTAGACGGCAGGCGCCCCCGAGCCTGCCGTCCACATCGCTGTTCTAGCGCCCGTTCTAAAGGTGCGTTGAAACTAAAAGAGCATTCGCTGTTCTAACCTCCCACTCTACGAAATTTGATCGGTGCACAAAACGTGATTGGTTGATTTCATAGTACGGGCGCTAGAACAGCGAATGCTCTTTTGGTTTAAACGCACCTTAAGAAATCAACCAATCACGTTTTGTGTACCGATCGAATTTCGTAGAGTGGGAGGTTAGAACAGCGAATGCTCTTTTAGTTTAACCGCACCTTAACGGCAGATCATGGTTACGAGCTCTAGTCACAACATTAGTCCCCGTCATTGTCACCGCCGCCGTTGCCCGATTGTTTACGGTTCTGAACCGGTTCAATTCTGTTAAGCGGCTGTTTACCTTTTACACGTGGTAACTGCAACTTGGGTTTGGATCGATAAATTAATACCACATGCCGTGAACTTGTATAGTTGACATCAAATATATCAGTGCGGCTATGGTGCTCCAAAATATCTGAACACGTATTACGAGTATGACACCATTACGATAGAGGCCTACCTGAGGCCTATTTCTCGAAAGCTTGTAACTTGTAATACAAGCGGAAGTCCTTATCTAATTAATAGTGTCAAAAAGAGACTTCCACTTGTATTACAAGTTACAAGCTTTCGAGAAATAGGCCTTAATTAGGCCTGTTTCTACACTTTCTACCTAAGTATATGAAATCGTAACAGGTAGTTTTTTGTATGGAAAGTGTATTTAAAAACCGGCTCGATATAAAAGTTACTTTTACCATGCATATGCTCGGAAAGTGCTCTATTTAGGGTAATCTTATGCACAGAAAGTAATACTTTTCCGCAGGCGGGCAGGAATTCATTTTCATAATGCTTTTCTGCACGCCCTGGTTGGTACTGCCGAGATAGTCTGGATTTGTAAAATGTTGTATGATACACATGTTGAAATGTAGGTTTTTTATAACTCGTGGTGACTATATAAATTGTCATCGAGACTCGTCCTGAAAAAGCCTATTTTCCAGACTTGTATCTTAACATATTTTTGAAGAAGACATTTTTTTCTCTGTCTTTTTATGACACTAATGCTGATACATAAATACTGTTTCCAGTCAAGTCAATTTTTAGTTTATGGATATGGACATTAAAAAATTCTAATATTTTGCGCCTGTCGTCCTTGTGATTATCTTCAAGAACACCACACCAACATAAATAAATCTTATCATTTATATCTAGTAAGAAAAAAGGTTAATGCCAAGTAATAAAACCGTTTTATCTCTGACGCAAAAGTCTGTCTGTGTATTTACCGTCTGTTTCAGCGGGATGAGTTAGAGCATTTTCACACTGTCCGATGGGCCATTTTTCATCATCATCATCAGCCTATGTTAGTCTACTGCTGGACGTAGGCCTCTCCTATTAACTATGCGTATAGACGCATTAGGAGGTAAATGCCCATAATCGCCACGCTGGGCAAGCGGATTGGCGATCGCAGTAATGTGTCCACTATGATGACGCTGCTGCCCATCATCAATCTTGTAGGGTCAGTGACATTTCAATCCCTTAGTCGACTCTTACGACACCCGCAGGAGGAGTAGGGGTGGTGACAAATGTATTCTTACTGCCGTCACCACACGGCATAATATTTGAGATAGCTTAATTAGTTAATTACAGATGATAATGTCTATTTTGATTACACGTTTTATTCGGATCGGAGTATCGAAGAATGTGAAGTGCTCTTAATCTCCGTCTAATGGCTTCCAAGATATTTATCATTTTATTCATTGTGTAGTCGCCTGAAGTCTATTCTTACAAATAAAAGCTCGTCGGGATGTCGCAAACAATGTTACTGCAAATGAAAATAGTTTCTATTGATTTAAACTTTCACGATTATCACTCATGTTTTAAAGACAAACGGGTCTTAATCGCGTAAACTTACGTTTAATTATATCTTGACGTTTCGGGCATGACGTTACACCCGTGGTCGCAGGCAGACCACGAGTAAGTTTACGCGATTAAGATCCGTTTGGCTTTAAAATATGAGAATATTTTCCATATAAGGTCTCGACCTTCACCTTTTGAGATTTAATGTGTGTTAAAAACTCACAGGTGTAATCTCGATTACACCTGTGAATTTTTACGTAAGTTGTAGGGACTAGGGCATTCAATGATTGAATCAGTCGGATTGAATTTCAATCCCGGAATCCAAATGTATGCAATTACGGGTTGTTATAATGTTAAATCGCGTGATTGCATAAAAGTGAGTCCCGGGATTCCATGTCTTAGTAGGGATAGAGGTATTCTAAGGAATGACAGGTGAATATCACTATCTCATTCAATAGTATAGCTGCTCCGCCCCTACAACTTACGTAAGAACTTATATGTGGTATGTATCTGTGTAATGCCTAATGCCATAACCTCTACCTGTTTTGTATGCTTAGCACATGATTGGCGCGATAGTATCTCGCCGCGAGATAGACTATCCGTCCCTCTTTTGTTAATTATAGCTACTAAAGGACGGGAGATCTATCTCGCGGTGACATACTGTCGCCCGAATCATGTGCTAAGCCTACAGAAGACCGCAAGAACTTTTTCTTCTCAATCGCCCGGGTTTCGAAACATTTACGAATTGTATTCAATTATTTTATTGTATTATATATATAATATATTATAATAATTAATTCAATTTAGAATAAAGATCCCAAAAGGAAACAAAAAGTCTCAAATTTTCATACAATTTTGCGGATTTCCTACTTTTGTTACCGCTCTACAAAGTGTATGGAAAATAGTAACAAAATAGGGAAAAATCCAAGGGACATTTTTTTTTCTTTGGGATCGTAAGAGCTCCTGATTCTGAGTAGAAAAGTAGAAATAACCCAAAGTGGCGATTATGGGCATTTATCTCCTAATGCGTCGATATGCATAGTTAATAGGAAAGGCCTACGTCCAGCAGTGGACTAATACAGGCTGATGATGTGTATGTGTGATGTGAAAAAGAAATTCTCAGTAGCAAAAAGGATATTTACCTTATTGTAGATGAATATATTGTTACACAACCTTTACAGTACTAATGTAGGTGTTACAGAGTTTAAGTAATTAGCGTTTACCGAATCGAATCTCTTTGAAGCCTCTAAAGGCTACACTGTGTGCTCGGTGTCCGGCCAAAGTGACGCAAACATTTGTTTTGCTCTGTAGATGGACATTATTTGAGATTTAATGTTTTGAACGAAAATATTTAAAAGGATTTCACAAGGTGGTTCGATTTACATACAAATAATAATTACGCACTATTACTACATAGGAGTGTCCGGATCTATATATTATTTTACGGATAAATAATCATTTGCACGTAATGAATAGAAATATTATTTTTATATCGGTTTTTTTTTCAAAACTCTACAATTTATTTACATAGGTACATAAATTAAAAGTAACTGTACTAAGGATGCTGGCGGCATTTCCTCGCTGTATCGCAATACTGATGCGTTGTGCGAGGAAGTCCTCAGCTCTTCGGTCTTTAGTTACCTACAATTTGCGTGCGCTGGGGATGAACCTAAAGTTTCTACTCCAAACGGTACAAAATCGTACCTACTCTTCGCAAATAAATACTTATTTTTTTAAGAAATTACTCCGAAAACGTATGGGAAACAAATCTCCGAAATTGGATAGGTATACTTAGGTATTTGTTTATTTGGTGCACTAGGTATGTTGCTTATAATAATATATAGGTATTATATTATAGTTGATTGTATAACCTTATGGCTGTTATTTGGTAGGTAGTGTTAAACCGAATGGGGACTAATTTTGTCGGAATGATCTTTCTGATTAGGTTATAATAAGTATAAAACACGGAACTTCTTTATACTTGTTCCATCGATGACATAATTCATGTATCATTCTAATGAACTAGTAGTAGTAGGCTAGAATTCCAGTATGTACTTAGTAATGTAAGGTAAATAGATCTTCTTGATTCACAATCTTATTTATATACCTATCCAGAAAAAAGCAGTTTAACCGAGTTTTCGCACATTCTTGCAATGTACGAATGAGTCGGCATATTACAAAAACACGAGACAAAGCGAGACAGTGGCAAGATTTATTAATAGCATTATGGAGAAGCCAAAGGTTCCGCGGATTACCGCATCGAGGTTAAGGTCCTGTGTTCACTGTTCAAGTGTCTGAACAGGTGTTGTCTCTCTGTTCCACTTGCAAATTTATACGTAAGTGTGACAAGAATGGAACACACCCATCGTTGTGCTATAGCTATAGCCTATCCATCCTTAATAGTTGTCTCATCTAGTAAACAACGTTCTAATATCCTGAAACATATATTATTATCGTGAAACACGTTCGCAGACATGTATTTTAAATATCAATAATTTTAACTAAAAGTGTATGTGAATTCAAGGTTTAAGAAAAAAAAACCCTTAATCTGCAGTGAGGTTTGTAAAGACATAACATAATCACAATTGTTATGTGCGTGTTTTTATGTTGTTATTGTCACATTACATCGCTTTTAGTTTATACGAGTATTTTATAAAATAAACAGCGAATTTTTTGTACGCCGAGAGGCAAAACATGAAGAACTTTTTATTCGCACAACACCTACTCAACTCATGTTTCTTACAAATAAATTATCTTTATCTTATCTTTAATCCAAGTTACAAATCTGACTGCAATTAAGGTTTTTTAATCTGATTTTAATTGGGTGTCCCTATTGTCCCTAAAAGTCTCAAAGTGTCCCTAAATTAAACAAACATCATTTCTATTTGTTTGTTATGGTTTATGGTCGATAGGGTTTTTGAGTTCGTCGTAAAAGGTGTTTTGATATACATTATCGTTATAGTATTTCATCCCCTGAGAACGCTGTTTGCGCTCTTTAACTTGCCAAGCGCCATCCTATTTACAATTTTGTCTCATTTATGATTGATATCTGGAAACGTATGTAACAGCTGGACGAACGCCAACGCAAAGCAACTTACACACTAACCAATTTCAGACACCGATATTGAACCTTATAACGAAGGCATAAAGGATAGAAACTGTTGTTTGAGGGTGTGAATTTGTATAAGGCGTATATACATATATAGAGCTTTCTGTAGACGTCATCCGTCTCGTTTTACAGAATCGCAGACTGGGCTTACGTAAATTGAAGGTTTTCTGGCTAATAATAGAGGAGACAGTTTTTTTAGATTGTGGCGAAGGCCAGAGCTAGGTTTTGGGCAGTTTGTCATTGCTCTGGCATGTTCTAGTTACGAACACACATTTTATTTACAATATTTTGTATTAGAAGCTACAGATTTTTTGTAGTATTCGTAGTATTTTATGGTGTAGGTATTCGTAAATATGGACGCTACTGATCTAATATAAGTATAGTACGGAAGTATCACAATTACTGGTTTAAGCCCCAGTTGGAGTTGGATTGACTTTTGACTTCTTACGTAAGTTATAGGGATAAAGAAAGGAATAGTAGATGTTCACCTCTCATTCCACAGTATAGCTCCGTACCTATAACTAACGATAACGTTAGAATTCACAAGTGTAATCCCGGCCTAATCAGTGTGTTATCGATGAGTTAGCGGCGTGAGCGATGCTTAGTTTCTATCCATCTCGTTCCCATATCATGCGAGCGACAGAGACAGAAAGTAAGTTACTAACAGAGATCGGAAATGTGCGTCATTGTTCTCAATAATATGGATATGACTCCTAAGTTGATTGAATAATTAATCATTTTCAGAAAATTACATATTTGACACCGGTAACTATGAAAACCTTTTTAAATAGTCACCTTAAAGCTTCGAAATCAAATTAAAAGAAATTATTCTTTTTATTATTCATTTAATCAAATCAGCAATTCTCTTTATTTTTGCCACTAAAATGAAATATGAAATTTTAGGTAAATTTTATACTATTTCTACTCAGAATCACAAGCCAATTCCATTTCCGTCGAAAAAAAAAGTGTCCCATGATTTTTTTTCCTATTGTGTTACTATTTTCCATACACCTTCTATGGCGGTAACACAAGAGGATATTCGAAACATGTATGAAATTTTTGGGACATTTTTTTTTTCGCCGGAAATGGAATCAGCTCGTGATTCTGAGCAGAAATAGTATAAAATTTACCCAAATTTTCATATTTCATTTTAGTGGCAAAAATAAAGAGAATTGCTCAAATTTGGAGTCATGTACATATTATGCAAACAATGACGCACATTTGTCCGAGCCCTGGTTATTAAAGTTATACTATAGACTGTAGCCGTTCCATGAGTTGCCAAGTGGCGATAACTTTAGGTTTTACTCGATACGTAATGCATTCTATTGCGCTCATCATCATCATCATCATCATATCAGCCGAAAGACGTCCACTGCTGAACATAGGCCTCTCCCAAAGATTGCCACAATGACCGGTCCTGCGCCACCCGCATCCAGCGGACTCCTGCGACCTTCACCATTGCGCTCGCACTAACATAATTGGAGCGCGATGGCCTTCTTTACGTATCAAGTAAAACCTAACGTTACCGATACTTGCAAAGTCATGGTATGGCTAATACTGAATGCCTGACCACGAACCACGACCGAAGAGTTCGAATTCATAATTGGGTCAAAATTCTTTTCGTCGTCTTGTTTCCTACCATTCTGTCACGCTTTTAGTTGTTGTTTCGACTCAGTAGGTATATGAAAAAAATCCGGTGCACGTGAATTTCTATTTCACGCTAGATTTAATCCATAGGAACCTACATCCGAAATTGAAAATAAAACATCATCTACAACAAAAATCACAATTGCGTCACGTATTTTAGGGACACAAAATAAGACAACGAATAGAATTTTGACCCAGTTACAGGAGTAGAGCAATACAGTCAAGTGCAAAAATAAGTATCGAAAGAATCCGCTCATACGTATATGTTACGACGTTCTTATTACACAGGTTAGAGTGCACTGGGGCATATTTTTGTGTCCACCTTATTTTGTCTTTGTCTGTAGGTACTTCGTTCGTGATTCGCCGCTGGGCCCCCAGGAACCAAAAACAATATCTTGATAGAAATGTTCAAAGCATACTTTTATGGAAATAAAATAAATTGTGGTATCGCCTCAAGTCGACCATTACTGCGGCGTGATAATTAGTTGTATTAATTATAATAGGTCAATGCGATAGCCTGGGGGTCGTCGGTTCAGGTCCATGTGAATACACTTAGTGTTCGTTACAACAAGTCTTTTGTGAATCATTTTTGGGGAACGTATGAAAATGTAATTAAATTATTAGGGCATTTTCACTTCTAGGGACACCCAATTAGCTTAACCCTCACAAAAAAGTTAACTTCGATGTCAGCTTTGTAACGACAATTAAGCATTAAAAATTAACAAAAATATTTTTTTATCATTCAATCCAGAAAGAATACGCGTTTATGCAATACGTAAATATTTGCCGCCGCGATTTAGGTTCTACTTTTCACTTACGATCAGGGGCCTATTTCTCGTACCTTATTAGACTAGTAATATTAGTCCATGGGCTAATATTTTTTACAAGTTTACAAATTTGCGTTTCTCGAAGCCACTCTAATAAAATATTAGTTATTGGTTACCAACTAATAAATATTAGCTAATATTATTAGTCCTAATTTGGTTTTGGTTTCTCGAATACAAAGAAAAATAACTACACTTGTAAAATACACTCATAAAGCTATTAGTCGCCGAAGCTTGGTAAAAATATTAGTCCAAACTATTAGCGTGTTACTTATCACAGTTAACTATAGAAAATTATAAAATGTGGACGGATTCGGATGAGAAATAATTAAAATTGTTAATTCCCCCCCTTTTTACGTTTATCTATTTAGGTTAACGTGTCCGAAAACCGTCCAAATAAAATATCTCTGTCTTCCAATATATTCGTCAAAACCATCAACTTCATATCCATTTAAAAAAAAAAATCCATTGTATTCAACAATTTAATTCATTCAATTATAATAAACAACATGACAAAATACTATAATACTAATCTAAACTTAAATAAAGAACCTTAAAGCTAAACGAATTTAAGCACCAATCAATCAAATAACCCACCCCGTAACATTCCCGGTGCAAAGGTGCCTAACAAATAGCGGCATTTTTCCGCGCTAATTTCCATTTTTAATAAATTTAAATATTTTTTTTAATTAAACAAACCATTTGCTTTTTACCGCCAATGTTTACTTTTTTAGGGTTCCGTAGCCAAAATGGCAAAAACGGAACCCTTATAGATTCGTCATGTCCGTCTGTCCGTCTGTCCGTCTGTCACAGCCGATTTACTCGGAAACTATAAATGCTACAGTAACGAAATTTGGTAAGAATATGTGTTGTATAAACCGCTACAGAATTATGATACTAAATTGTAAAAAAAACCATTGCGGTGGGGGCCCTCCATACATGTAACTGAGGGATAGAATTTTTTTTTTAGTTGTATATAAGCGTGTGTGGTATTAATGGAAAGGTCTTTGAAAATGATATGAAGGTTTATAAATCTTATTTTTGTTTAAGCAAATCGTTTTCGAGATATCAGCTATCAAAGTCTGAAAAATGTGTCCCCCCCCTCTATTTTTTAAACTACGCGATATAAAATTCTAAAAAATATATATGTTATGCACATCAATAAACTCTATCAACGATTTTTGGTTTGATTAAATTATCTCCTATAGTTTTTGAGGTAGGTTGATTTAAATGTATTTTTTTAAAAATAAATTGATAATGGTACGGAACCCTTCGCGCGCGAGTCCGACTCGCACTTGGCCGGTTTTTTTTAAATGTAATAAAGCATGGGTAAAACCCCAATCAGCCAAGCTGGACTAATATTTTTTATTAGTGTACCAATATTAGTTACCAGTCTAATAATTAATTTCGAGAAACAGAAAATATTAGGACTTGTAAAATTTTCACTAGTAACTAATAACTAATATACTTGTAAACTAATAGTTACGAGAAATAGGCCCCAGGTGGAGTGGAGCCACTTTGTTGTGCAAACATAAAAAAAAAAAACATTCTTAATTGTCGTTACAAAACTGATATCGACCTTAACTTTTTTGTGAAAGTTAAGCTAATTGGGTGTCCCTAGCAGTGAAAATGCCCATTATGATCATTATTTAGTCCACTGCTGGATATAGGCCTCTCCTATTAACTATGCGTATGGACGCATTAGGTCACTTGAAATATTCTGATATCGGGAAGATAACCTGACGTCAATGCGATTATCCAATCAAAGCTCGATGGTGTCTCATTGTCATATAAGTTACCGCTTCCTAAAATGACTCACTTCACTGCATACACGAAGATACGACTTTACAATTTTAAGGCGGGCTTAAATGTGACTTGCCGACTTAAATAGGATGTTTTACCACAGAAAATACACGATGCTCGTGAGCATTCCAAAAGATTTTAATGCTGAATTCCTGAGCATATTTAGAGTATTTAATGTTATATAAAATTTTCTGGATTCAGCTTGGTTCCAGAGATAATGAACCTTTTTTCGAAATAAATTTTTAGACGTAACTCGTCATAAAACTTCTTTTTGATTACAATGCTACCACAATGTGTTTTAATATTACCACACCTTTTGCCTGACAATCAAAAAATAAGAATAAACTCGACGAAAAAACCTGTCCCTAAAAAAAAATCTTTAAAAAATTAATTTAACAGATTGTTGTTAGGATGAAAAGTATTAGAAATGTTAAAAAGTATCCAATTTTTTTTGTGGAATTTGACAATGTCTCTTTTTTTTAATTTGAAATAGGCTTACTCATAATATTTTTTGTTTATTTTGATGTCTAGAATGCTTAGTTAAAATCTTACGCAATGCTCGCGAGCACCGTGTATAATGCGGTTTTACCGGCAACCTAAAACATTAGTAGGCCCCCAGGGTGCTTAGCCAAGTTGCCAATCGCTAGCGCTTAATCGTCAATCGTAAACGAAAGGCAGCTAACTGTCTTTGTCACACTAATACGAAAGAGTGACAGAGAGGAAAAACTACGATACGCTACTAAGTAAGCGCTAGCGATTGGCAACTTGGCTATTTGGCTAAGCATCCTGGGGTTTCTGTCAATGAGTTGATTAATAACGCGGCGTCAGAGGTCCTACAGCGGACCACAAACGAAGTGTTGCCTCTCTCTCGCACTCGTGAATAAGTGTGACAGGGAGGCAACTCGTTCGTGGTTCGCGGTAAAACACGGAATACTGTGAGATACTCGCCTTAAGAAGTTAGACATAGGTGAAACAGCATTTTTTTGGTTCTCACCGGTTTGATTAGATTACGGGAAGGCCGCTCATTACCCTGTTCAGCTGTTTACCTTGATTATTGCGATTGTGAATGGTACTGACATTTACCTACCTAGTGCCTGTAAATCCGCCTATAAATATACCTAAACATCTACACATATGGACGTAGTTATGCAAAATGGAACGATCCACACTAATTTGTCATTGTAAAGATATAATTGACTGTTTTCATCACACTTGCTGTCTAAGCGCGCAATTGCTTGCATGCATAGCGGGAGTAATAGAAAAGTGAAAATCCCTAGGGAGTAATACAAATGTCACGGCATTTAATACTTTGTCTTAAAACTTATTTTTTTGTCGGCAAGTGTGATGAAAAACATTTTATTTATCACGGTCGGTAAGCGGAATACTAACTCGAGTCATTAAAAGCCCTACATTAAATATTGATGTTCGTCAAAACTATGCTAATTTAAAAGTTGGTAATATTAATGAAAGTTTCAAATTCCCATTTAGTAAAGAAAATACTGTAATATGATAATTATATTTGTATAGGTACATGAGGTACATAAAAAAAACAGAATAATCGAATATCTGATGAACCTATCAAAAATTTGGAAGCCCTAATAATATACATTTTCATTGTTTCCTTGGCACATTTTTACGCTTCCTCGGTCTTCGCTCAAGAATGAATGGTGTGAATGAAAAGGCCTTGACTCAGTAGGGGGCGGGATAAAAATGGCCGCTCCAAATTAATACGAGCTATAACCATAACGCAGTAGGAGGTTATGTCGTTATTTCCGAGTCTTATTCGCTTACTTGTCTAGCAACAAAAAAAAACTAACTTGTCAGTAAAAACGCGCGATATTCAAATTGTCTATGGTCTCTGACGCGCTTAGATTTTTTAAATTGTGAGATTTTTCTACTAACAAATTGGTTGTTCATACTACCTAACATCCCTGGAATATCAGCGCTCAGCCATCAATAAAAAAAAAACTTAGTACTCTGGTGTCGACGTGTGTATTGTTTTTCCCATCTTTTAATTTAACGGATAAGACTAATGTTATCTATTTATCGCACAATATGTTTACTAATATTTTATTGTATTCTATACAACATTGCATCGTGCGTA
>JALPQI010010786.1:0-28895 GCA_025490895.1 Thaumatotibia leucotreta
AGTTGGTTTACTTGGCTTGTTTGCATAACGATACCCATTGTATTTTTGTGTGACCCTATTGCAGCAATTTTAGTTCCTTCACGAAGCTTTTCAGGTCCTTGTTACTTGCTTTGCACAGATAGTCTGGACATCGTGATTAGGTATTTAATTTCAAAAAAGGTACATGTTACTAGCAAATACAAATATTATATGAATTTTCTACATGTGATTTGTCAGCGCACGTGTTCTTTTTTGGATTGTGTTTAGTTATCAGCCCGATTATTTAGAGTTTCTATATTTTAAAAGATGTGAAATCGATTTTTTCATATACAGGGTGTTTTTTTTTTCGACCGTTCAAATTCTACGTAGTGAACGTGTCAGTCATACTGACCAACTTTTACTATAGGGACAAAGTCGAAATCGCGAAAAAAAAATCGGCTGTTTCATACATTTTAGCCGGCGTAATGCCGCCAATTTGTATGAAACAGCTGATTTTTTTTTCGCGATTTCGACTTTGTCCCCATAGTAAACGGACTTCGAAAGCTCTGGGAATAACCAGCTTTTGGTCCAGTATAAGGGAGAACCTTAGCGATGGCGTAAACACAAATGTCATTTTGGCGTGCCCTACTTACATCTGTGGTAGACCACTGTACAATGCCAGGGTGGAGGAGTTCAGCAGTCTGTTACATAACGACGTGTATCTTAAAAAATATGCAACCTTCTTTGATAGTAATCAAATTGTAACTTTCGATATGTTTTCGAGATGGTCAGGCCGGCTTACAAACTTAGGCATGAAATGAAACTAATGATATAATAAGTAGTAAATCGATCTCGACAATCCATAAAGAGTTAAGGTCTCTGCCCACTAGACCGTAGCATACCATGACCGTAGCATGAACGTATCAGACACGGAATGTCAGACGACACGGACTACTATGCCCACTATAACGTGTGTACATCGTTTCATATCCGTGCTAAGCCCGTTTAGTGACCGTTGCATCCGCGTCGCAACCACGTATCATCCGCGTCGCAACTACGTATCATCCCCGTAGTATGAGCGATTCATACTCGTCGTTATCGTTCCATTGTCACAGTTTTATCAGTTTCAAATTGTTTTCGCATCCGTTAGATATTTCTTAATAAAGAAAGAATAAAATAATATTAAAAATAAAATTGATATTTCTTTTAATTATTTTGTTTGTAAGAAACGAAGTAATATTTTTCGACCTCGTTATTTTTTCAGAAAATAGCGATGCTGATTATATTGTTTGCGTTATTTCACCATCGAATATTCGAAAATTATTACTCACTATCCCAAGTGAAATATTTGGAGAGTTTTTGATAAAAATTGTAAATACAATACAAAAATGTAAATAAAACCCGTATGCTCACCGTTTCGCCGCCTGCACACACCGTACCGGCAACGTTGCGTGCCATGCACGTAGCGTGTCGGGGCCGGCAAAATATTCTCGCCGACAATTCTTGCCGGTCCGTGCATGGCACGCGACGGTGTTGGCCGGCGACGGAACGTCCTAGTGGGCGTAGTCTCATACTTTCTCATACAAAGAATATTTTTTTGTCTGATACGTTCATGCTACGGTCATGGTATGGCACGGTCTAGTGGGCAGAGACCTTTAGTTGACAAAATTGTACAAACAGACATAACCATCATAAATGATTCACATAATACATCACGTTTACCCGATACTTTTCGCCACTAATCCAATCCTTATATTGTATCAGAATATAAGAAGCATTAAAAATAAATCACACTTGGTTGAAGCTCTTACGGAGGAAGTCGGTCTCTCAATTATTTGTTTGACTGAGACGTGGATAACTGAAACCAAGCGTGACGTTCTGAATATTGAAGGTTATAATGTAGGGAGTATATTTTGTAGGAAAAGCCGAGAAGCAGGAGGAACGTGCATATTGCTAAAATTAGGCATTGAATACATAGAATGCGAAGATATACAATCTCTGTCTTTAGAATATATTATCGAAATAAGTGCAGTGAAATTGCCAAAACTTAACATGTTATTAGTTGTAATTTATTGGCCGAACAGTTCTAGAGAAGTTAGTTTATTTATTTCACAATTAGAAAAACTTTTAAATATATTATCATATAAATATTGTAAATTAAACATAATAATTGGCGGGGACCTGAATGTGAACTTTCTTGCAAATACAAAACTTGCTTGTGATATCCATAATCTTTTCAAGTCATATAACTTTAATCAGAATGTAAGAGAGCCCACAAGAGTTACTGCTAACTGTTCGACCTGCTTAGACATAGTGTTTACAAATTTTACAGGATCTCTTGAAAGCGTAAGTGTTAAAGATTTTGGACTCTCAGACCATAAAGGAATAGTAGTTAAAATAGAAATGGAGGTCAATAATAAAGAACAAGTATTTAAAATAGAGAAAATAATATTTAGTGCAAGAAATATAGAATTATTTAAGAGAAGTTTAAAATTGTTAAATTGGTCAAATATTATCAGAGCAGATAGAGATATCAATCGGAATTATGAAATGTTCCATAAACAACTTACATATATATTGAATAAATGTATTCCAAAAATAATATTACCATACAAAAAAAAATCGTCTCGAAAAAGATGGCTTAGTATAGGTTTGAAAATTTCATGTAAAAATAAAAGACTTTTGAAAATGTTAACTTTACAAAGTGAGAGTACAGTCCTAAAAAAATATTATAAGCAATATGAAAAGACATTAAAAAGAGCCATAAAGACGTCTAAGAAGATAGAATTTGCTAAAAGGATTAATAGGTCCAAAAATATAACCAAGTCCATGTGGCAAGTCACAAAGGAGCGGACTAACAAGGTTACAAGTAGACCCGTTAAAGGGAATATACATTTAAGTAACGGCAATTCATTAATAGATCAGCCTGAAGAAATCGCTAATATTTTTAATGATTATTTTACATCTATAGGTGTGGATGATACTCATAAACTTAAAAAAACTCATTCAGTTACCACTAGTATAAGTAATTCAATGTATTTGTCCCCAGTCACTGAAAATGAAATAAATGCTATAATTAAGAATCTTAAAAGTAAAAAAAGCTTTGGTTTTGATGAGTTCCCGCCTATACTTGTCAAAAAATGCGGAGATTTACTCTTGGAACCTTTATCATTTCTGATAAACCAGTCGTTCTTATTTGGTACCTTTCCGGAGTTATTAAAAACAACCATAATTAAACCTGTACCAAAGTTGAAATCAGCAAACACACCGAATAATTTCCAGCCTATTGCATTACTGTCAACTTTTTCAAAAATATTCGAATGTGCCATGGCTACGCGTCTTACCGATTTTTGCAATAAATTCAATATCTTTCACAACAGCCAAAATGGTTTTCGAAAGAAAAGATCAACTGTGTTTGCTTTGTATCAAATCCAAAATGAAATATTGCAAATAATAAATGAAAAAAAGTACGCGATAGGTGTTTTACTTGATATGAGCAAAGCATACGACAGAGTGTCACATCAAATTCTTTTAAATATACTTCGTCAGTTAGGAGTTCGTGGCCAAGTTCATAACTGGTTTTCCTCATATTTGAAAAATCGTAAGCAAAGTGTAGAGGTCGAGCATTATGATTGCGAAAAGAACATTCTTAGACAAGCATTATTAGATCTTGCAGCCAGGTAACAAATAACTCTATACCCCAAGGTAGCGTACTGGGATGTATTTTATTCCTGTTATATGTAAATGATTTACCAAATGTTTTAGTACACAAGTCGTTTCTCTATGCGGATGACATTACGGCCGTTATTAAGTGTAACAATGAGGAAGATTTCAAGTTACAGTTACAGTTATTTCTTAACCAGATAACAAATTGGCTTAGTGATCATAACCTTATGCTAAATGTTTCTAAGACAAAATTGATCCAGATTATTCCACGCCAAAAAACTCCCTTAAATATAGAGTGTGTCTATGAAAACAATAAAATAGCAACGGTTAACTCGTGCTCTCTATTAGGAGTAGAAATAGACTCTGGACTGAATTGGAAAGATCACATAGAAAAAGTATCGGGAAAACTGGCTAGGTTTACATATGCGCTTTGTGAATTAAAAAAATGTACAAATTTAACTACTGCTACTACCGCGTATTACGCGTATGCCCATTCATTATTAAGCTATGGTGTCATACTGTGGGGCAATAGCACTCATGTTGATAACTTATTTAAACTTCAAAAAAACGGCCAAGTGCGAGCCGGACTCGCGCGCGAAGGGTTCCGTACCATTATCAATTTATTATTAAAAAAATACAGTTAAATCAACATACCTCAAAAACTATAGGAGATAATTTAATCAAACCAAAAATCGTTGATAGAGTATATTAATGTGCATAACATATATTTTTTTTGGAATTTTATATCGCGTAGTTTAAAAAATAGAGGGGGGGGGGCACATTTTTCAGATTTGAGAGCTAATATCTCGAAAACGATTTGCTTAAATAAAAATGTGATGTATAAACCTTCATATCATTTTCAAAGACCTTTCTATTAATACCCCACACGCTTATATACAACAAAATTTTTTTTTCTATCCGTCAGTTACATGTATGGAGGGCCCCCACCCCAATGGTTTTTTTTACAATTTAGTAACATAATCCTGTAGCGGTTCATACAACAAATATTCTTACCAAATTTCGTTACTGTAGCATTTATAGTTTCCGAGTAAATCGGCTGTGACAGACGGACAGACGGACAGACGGACATGACGAATCTATAAGGGTTCCGTTTTGCCATTTTGGCTACGGAACCCTAAAAAGTGCATAAGAATTTTAGTTAATATTAATGGTATGGAAAGTTGTAGACAATATTTTATTCGTTTGAAAATTTTAACTTTAGCTTCTATTTATATTTATGAGCTGTGTAAATTTGTAAGGAATAATCCTCATTTATTTAAGCAAGCAAAAGACACTTGCAGTTTGTCTCAAAGCCTTAGAAATAAAGATAGGCTAGTTAGTTCGTTTGCTAGATTGCAAATTGTAAGTGCAGGTACTCATCATAATGTGTGTAAAAATTTATAGCAAGCTACCAAAGCACATAAAAATAATTCAATCAGAGACTATGTTTCTAAAAAAACTTAAAGATTTCCTTATTATTAATTGTTTTTATGACATTAACGAATATTATAACTTTAAAGAGTCTAAATAATTGTTAGAGCCCATGCCTATCCATGTAAACTATATGCATCATAAAAATTATGTACTTACCTGTAAGCATGCAAATTATTTAAATTAATTACTCGTGTATTATTTATTATTTAATGTAGACATAAGCCCGTAAAAATGCAGTGCCCTTACAGGGTTTGTGGATAACGTACTATTATTTTTAAACATAAGACCTATTGTATACCCACAAAAGCAATGAATAAATGAATTAAAAGTTGGTGAGTATGACCTACACATTCACTACGTAGAATTTGAACGGTCGAAAAAAAAACACTCTGTATTATAACTAGTATAAGTAAGTGTTAAAGTTCCTATTGATCAAATCAAGGAGGATCTGCGAACTTGGTACAATTCGTCATAAGACTCGCAGTGTTAGTTGCTTTACATTTTTGATTTTGTTTATTCGCGGTAGGTGACACAATGAAATGAGTTATTCATACCTAAACTTGTTATTTTTTTCTGCCATATTACGTACATTAATTCAAATAATAACAATGGATATGTTGAGACAAAAAAAACAGTTAAGACTGTACCTACATAGTCTTTTTTCATTGGATATTTAACGCATAAACCGATCCAATTACCATATTTGTCGGTATGTTTGTTTGCCCGTTAGCATCTTAGTAGGTGGTACGAGGTGAGGAATGAATTTGAGAAATCATTTGAAGTGACTGCGCAATGTTTATTTCAGTTTTTAGCAGTCGCACTGCAAAGGAGATTAGCACCATTAGGCACGAATTACTAAATAATGAACTAATATTGGGAAATGTGCAACATTGTTAAAATTATGATGTCAAAGTCGAATATTATGAAACATTATTCCAAATCACAGAGTCTTTAAATCTAAGAATCATGAGTCATGATTTAGGACATTATTTTTAATACCTGTACAGCAAAATTTATGATAAATTATTCGTCACATAAAACTTATTATCATATATAAAATGGCCAAGAAATGAGTGCATTCTTATTCCTTAGGTGATTTTGTAAGAAGCAAGTTGAAGTTTCAAAAGTAGTAGTTCTAAGTAGTTAGTTATAGTACCTCGCACCTAGTAGGTATCTATTTACAAAAAATCGACCAAAATCTCAAAGGAGATTATTCTGAGTCTCAAAACCTCGCAGGCAACGGGAATACACTTATATATTGATTTAAACTTTCACGATTATCACTACAATGGAATACACTTATTTATTGGCCAACCTGCCTATCGAATTGGTATGTGTATGCCTTGAGCAATCTTTGTACATATACATACACGATTTGATTTTTTTTATGATTATTATAGCCTTTTTGTTTTAACGTTCATTGTAACGTATTGAAATTCAAAATAACAATTTCACTATATGTTTAAGACAATATTCCTCATATCAATCTAGCCTTAAATTAAACATAGTTACGAATTTCCATAGACAAAATTGATTAAACTTGTATTTCAGCAAAAAGCGGTCGTAGGTTCAATACCCGTCTCGCACCAATGAGTTTTTCAAAAAACTTATGTACGAAATATCATATGAATTCACAAGAGCTTCAAAGTGAAGAAAAACGTTAATGGCAGATTATTGCTATTGTTACGTGTAGCAGAAATGGCAGACTGAGGGTTTCTAGATTTCATAGCAGATTTTCCTAGTCTATAACCTTGTTCTCAAGTTAATTTTGAGATATAAATGTTAATGACAATCCAATCACCGCTAATCATAAACTCGTGCCTACATATTTACCTTCTTGTTCGTCTGTTCGTTCACTAACGTCAATTTGGTTGCATTAGCACACTCCCGCCGCGTGTACGTTTTAAGTGTTAATACCGATAATTTTTACTGTTGAAATTTGAATTTCACTTCTGACCACACTTTGACCATTGTTGTTTTACGTAATTTGCCACCGTGACGATCGATGCTGTTTTACTGCGGTAAGTTTACTTTTAGTGTACTTTCCATGCAGAGGTCGTGATATAAACCGTAGTAGGATTAGAAGTTCGAACAAAAAGATTGTTATATTTCAGGTATCTACAAAAAATGTTACATAGAAATTAACTGTGTGTGTTTTAAATTTCTATAATACCATGACGATTTCTATTGATTTTTAGCGGATTATTCGGTTAAATTATTAAAAAATCTTAGAGTTTGAGTGTCTTAAGAGTTGATTAATAGTTTGAAGTGTCCCTGACCATTCGTTTGTA
The DNA here is from genome assembly GCA_025490895.1 of Thaumatotibia leucotreta. Classification (NCBI taxonomy): domain Eukaryota; kingdom Metazoa; phylum Arthropoda; class Insecta; order Lepidoptera; family Tortricidae; genus Thaumatotibia; species Thaumatotibia leucotreta. The sequence goes on from JALPQI010010786.1 coordinate 7,350, forward strand.
GAATTTGATGATGGGTATCAGCTTCATGATAGTGATAGGGGGCAGAGGTATTGCGATCGCCAATCTGCTTGTCCAGTGTGGCGATTATGGGTATTTATCTCCAAATACGTCCTTACGCGTAGTTCATAGAAGAGGCCTACGTCCAGCAGTAGACTGAGATAGGCTGATGATGTGACTATATTTTGTTTGTTTGCAATTTAGACATTATCTTTTAAATACTAACTAATCAATTCTAAGAAATAAGATGGATTTCTTGATGTAAAAAGATATCTTAGAATTATAACTAACGTGAGACTCAAACATATTCAAATATTTATCACACGGGTTACTCACGTAATACATGTCGGGCTTTGGTCGCGGATACTCCATGATGAGGATCCTCTAAATGGATCGAAAAATGTCGAGCAATTATCGACTTAATTTACGTGAGTAGCCCGTGTGATAAATATTTGAATATAAAAAGATATCCAACAATTTCAAATGATGTATGAAAGTGAACCTCCCTAAGCATTTGATTCAGTAAGCTCCATAAACAAGCCGTCGCAATCGAAACCTCATAATTAAGGCTTGTTGATGGGGCCCCGGCATGCGCGTGGGCACGCGATAAATCTAATCCCCGAATGTCTGAGTTGCTGTGGACAGCGCCACACAAGTGCCGGTGGGGTACCGCAAGGTTGCGCGTTTGGACCCGTATTGTTTTGTGAAATAAGATAAGAAATTTAAGTAATTGCTGTAAAAATAAGAAAAATTTTTTTGGTTAGAAAGTTGCTGAAACACAGATCGGAATCAGACACAAAAACTCCTTTTCACGTTGAGTGGTAGTAAAGTTACTGACATTAGATAATAACGTATCACTTTGTTTTAATGAATTCAGGAATTAATTTCTTTGTACTGTTTTAACAATCATTTGGTGTAAATTACTACAAAAGTTGCAAAGAGAAATATTACAAAAAACTAACACATATTTCACATGTATAACCGACAACGCTTGAAGGTTAAAAAAATGTGTTTACACAAAAGCGTTACTAAAGCACTGCAATTGTTATATTTACAGTCAGAAATAGGACTAAAACTATTAAATTCACAGTTAAAGCCCCTTAAGTTAATTTAATAGTAGGTGTCTTCATTGATTTGACATGCAATATGATTCGATTTGTAATAAATAATTTCAAAAGACCCATCAGAACCAACAGCTCATTCTTTGACAGCTCAGACGTTTTCTGTATTGGGTATACCTATCAAATGCTTACATCCTGTAGCAATTCAATTTAATTGATTTATTGCATAGTCATGAACTAATTTACACGATTTGGTCTTATAAGTATCTAAAGTACGTAATGTCATGATACCCTGCTAGGGTCCATAATATTTACTAAGTATAGGAACTTAAGGCTGCTCAGTTTCTGATCGTACGTGTATTCCAATGTTAATGGGCATTTAAGCGAGGGTTCCCAAAGCCACGGTTGAAGGCAATGCAGAACCCTCAGAACTCAAAGTCCGAGTTTTTACCGGGACCGCACTCGATTAATCTTGCTTATCGCACCATCGGCGGGCTCTTGAATAATCGCGGCGCGGACGAGTTTAACATAAATTAACTTTTCCACGACACCTTTTTGAATGCCTCCCTGGTTTTTCAAAGGACGACAAATTTTATCCCTTACCTGGTTTGTTCATATCTCAACTTTAAGGCACTTGTAATAAAGGTGCAAAGATACGTTTTTTGAAATGTTTGTATTACATTCGATTCGCAAACTTGCATTTGCTTTAGGTTTAATCGAATTTAAGCTTTATTTTATTACAGCAAAGGATGATTGAAGCGTTTATTTAAATGTGCTAAGAAGTAATAATGAGCCTTCATGGAAAGATTGATATCGGTGTACAGAAAGGTCAAGTGTGAACATTTGTTTGTTAATGCGACTGTATAATGGATTTGTGTTTTTTAATGATATATAAGATGTCTTAGTTCGGTTTGATGGATTACGCTGATACGAAATGTTAATTGAATTAATTTGAATTGATATGTTTGTAATAAAGGCTTTTGAAAAGATGGTTACTTATAAAACTTAAAAAAATGTTTAAGAAGGCACAATAACAGTAATTATAATGAATAGTAAATGATACAAGCTACTGTGGATGTACTTAGGTATTTTAACGATAATGAGTTCTCATTATCATAAGGATTACGTTTTTTCTATTTTATGTACGAAACCTTAATGGTAGGTACGATTATAATTATTTTTAATGTGTGTCCTTTAAAAGTAGGATGAGATATATTATAATGAAAAAAAATTACAAAACACGTTATCCTAAGTAAATAGCTTTAAGGTAACTGTTATGTTATCGATATGATCCCTGTGTTTAACGAGGCATTACGACTTTTATGACTCTTTCAATCAAACCCTAATACCAGCCGTAATTATTACTGAAATGTAGATTGCAGTCATGTTTGTACAGAACTTGTATTATATTAATAATTTGGAAAGAACTTGAAATAATGGGTCATTTGGCTGTGTACAAACGTGACGTCACTGTTGTGTATTTTATATAAAACACTGCAGGGCACTGCCTAAAATAAAGAATTGGAATTGAATTGAATAGAAATAGATATAAACTTAAAAACAATAAAGTCATAAAAACAAAAATATACAGACGAATTCAGCAATTGCAGCTGCATAGTATTATGGATGGTATTCTCTTATTCCAGTTATTGGCCTCGATACACCATGTTTTCAAGCGTTTTGTAACACGTCATAACTACCGTTATAGGAGCATTGCATGAAAATGTGTCGTAAACGACATGTCCTTCAATACTTTTGAAAAAATAAATTAGTAAGCTGAATTACAGTAACATATCTAGGCTTTTCGATTGGCAGTGTTTCCTAGCATAATTTACGAGTATTAGGGAAGCGAGCGAGTCGTAAGCGACAAAAAGTAGATGTTTTCATGAAATGCTCCTATAGTACCTGATGAGGAAGCACCACTACTAATCACTACCGACTCTACCGACTATGCTAAAGACCGTTACGTATAATTAACAACTTTTACAAAGTTGTTTTCAAATAGAAACATGTCTATGTTGTATGTTTTGTACTAGAATTAATGATGAAAGAACACGTTTTTTCATTATATCGTTAAATCATTATGAAGCAGTGATAATAACAGATTGTTCTAATTTATAGTATCATGTATCATGTAAACATGAGTGGTCTTGCGTGAAATTGCAGTTTTTGCACGCAAATGAGTTGCGCAATTAAATAACCAATTGATGAAACGCATTAAAGTGAAGCATACATAATTGTTTCACTCGTATTGAGGTTTTCTTAATTATCTACGAGTATTGTTCCCTTTTTTTGAATAATTGAGTAACAAAGTTAAGAGACTGCATAATTGTAGGACACCATGGTTCATAGCCATGATGTTAATCATAAATCGACAAGCGAAATTACATTAACAGGGAACTTTCATGCAACAATCTCACAAGACTTGTGTTGAAGGTACAATATATAATTTAACAGATACTCAATTAATTACATACTCCGAAGTGAATAATTATTTATGATGAATACGCAAATAAACGTTGTTACAGGGATTCAAACCCAAAATCTCCTGCTTCTTAGGTAGGGTTAATGAAGACATAAATGTTACAATTGAATCGCAATTTGTATGTACAAGAAAGGTAGACCAGGCGACTATAAATTAATTTAATTTAACGTAATTATATTCCATTCAAATAGTTTTATTTCCTGAATAACTATCGAGGCAAACGAATAAAATATTACTAATATATGAATTAACTTTATGTTCTCAGCTAATGGCGTGACCAGGTGCATTCAGAAGTGAGTAAGAGAAAAAGCGATTGATACAAATCACAATGTCTTTTACGGATCATCAATTCATCATCATATCAGCTGAAAGACTGCTGAACATAAGCCTCTCCAAATATTGCTACAACGAGTCGTTCTGCGTTGTCCGCATCCAGCGGAATCCTGCGACCTTGTCTAGGTCATCAGTCCATCTTGTGAGGAGCCTACCCACATTGCACCTTCTGGTACGTAGCCGCCACTTGAGAACCTTTCCTCAAAGGTCTTACATGAGGCACATTCCTCGCCCACTGCCACTCCAGTTTAGCTATTCGGAGAGCTTTATCGGTTACTTTGGTTCTGCTCCCACCATAGCCCTCTTCATTGCCTTTTGGATGACTTTCAGCCTTCGCGTGATGCCTAATGTAACTAAACCGGTATATTATAAACGCCCGTGTTAACAGTACAGCAGCAAGTCATTTGATGAATTTATTCATTAAAAGTTATCATATGTTTGCAAAAACAGTAGCCGTAGCACGAGTTGGAAAGAGAGAACGTTAGGTTTTACTCGTAATGCATTCTGTCGCGCTCCCACTGACATATTGGAGCGAGCGTGATGGCCTGCTTTAAGTATCGAGTAAAACCTAACGTTAACCGATACTTGGAAATTCATGGTAGATACGGCTACTGTACTTTTGTAATACATACATTGTTGAGTAGCACTGTAAGAGCCTATAAACATGCAAGCTAAACACAGAAAACATCCTAGAAGCGAATAACGCTCTCATTCTGTCACGATTATGATGCATGACACAGTAAGCAAGATTGTCGATTAGTACCATCACTCTTCAAATTTATCGCTCTTATTCCTTAACACATAAGGTCTACTAAATCATCAATGTTGGTTAACACACCGGGTGTGAAGAGAGATACGCATTACTGCCTTTACACATGCGAGGAAGCAGTTAAGGATGCGTATGCAATAGATAGGAGTATATTTATGGCCTATTACTCATTTTTTGCGTCAAGATTTATTTCTCTGTAAGGTTTCTTAAGTATATTTAGTTACAGCATATAATTCGCATTGCGCCATGGTTTTTATTTAATGAAGGTTTTTTAATACTCATGTTTCATTGTCCTTTGAAAGAGCAGAGTCCTTCTATTTCAGCATAGATAACACGCCTAATATCTGATAGAATCATTATCAAAAGTCATTTTTCAAAATTAAGAATATGAGTAAACAAATTAGGCGCTTTGAATGCAAAATTATACATCAAAACTAATATTCAATAACGTTTTTATTATCTAAACTTAATTGGACAACATAAACAACAAGTGCAAATGGTGGCCTAATCATGTTTTTCATGAAGCAGGTTTGTTGCATTTCATTGAAAATATAAATTCGTTGCAACCCAATAAATAAGGGACAAAAGATAAAAGAACAGAGCTTTACATGACTGTCAATGTCGAAATTCAATATTTTCAATATAGAAAAGTAAAAGCAAAAGCAATTTTATGACTTCCATACAATACCTCAACAGCAAAACTGGGCCATCAATTTGAACAAATATACGGTTAGCGTGATAGCCTCGTATGAATTAAAAAATGTCAGCCATCGCATGCTTCAGTGGAATCCAATTATCGCGCATTTGACGTATCGTGCGAGCATAGAAGGACAGTAGAGCAAGAATAGATATGATACGTACGTATTTTATATTCGTATTTTTTGAAAAATGAGGAGGTGCTCAATTCGACATTCTGTATCACCGAGAATCGTGAAATATTTTTTGTTTTTTTCGAACACGGATTGAATCTTGGAGTATTCGGTACAAGTTCGTTTTCTTTGGTGATCATCGCTTAGTAAGTAAGGTTACATTCAAAGTGTTCAAACAGGTACATTCATACTTACACCCGCAGGTAACTCGAAAGTGGTTAGAATGTTGGTGTGCCTCAAGGATCGAAATTGGGCTACAAAACAATATTATATTCCGTAAATATTCTTCCAGTAACCAGAATACTTGGGATAGGATTTGAAAGAACTTGGTATTTCATATAACTTAATATGTATACCATTTTTCAGTTGAAAGTAAAAATAAGGTGAAAAAACCTGCAAACTTGCATTATTTCATAATCACGCACTTTCAGAACACAATATTGATTTTATCACCATCTCAAAACCATAATCCAGTTCTTACCTTACAGTTCACATATATTGTTTGTTAAAATTATTGATATTTATTAGCATTAACGTAAAAATATATCTGCGAACGTGTTTCAAGATTTGTCTCAAAGACGTCAAATGCTATGGAAAGTCAGCCATATTATTTGTTTATATTTTTTTTACTTTCAACTGAAAAATGATATAGGCACTGGCATCCACGTTACACTGTGGTCCCTAGAGCCGGATAGATGAAAAATGGCCGATCTGCCAATTACACTAAAAAATGCGCGCGCATGGCAATTAAAATGATTTACATGTCGATAAATCGTGAAGATACAGCGCAAAATGGTTTTTATATCGCCCAGTATCGGATTACGGCATATTGAATGTTTTATTGAATAATGAATATGGCGTGATGGGATAATAACGATTGAATTGCTAAGTTATCGCTTTTGATTCGTAGGCTTTGTCTAAAGGTTATCCAATTTAACATGGCGTATTCGGTTTTTTATTCAAAGTAATAAAGTAGTAATATTGATGACACGTGTACACACCTACCTACAAAATCGTGTTGTTACATTTATTGTCCTACGTAAATCTTCAAAGTGTTCAGTCCTAAGTAACGTATGACATTGATACTAGAATGCTCTTAATTGTATCATCAATATTTCAGAATTGGTGGTAAAAACGTAGATAGAACTCGTTTAATGATAATGATGAATGATGATACTTTTAAAACTATTCTGCATGTATAGTGTGTTGCCATGACCCGGACTTTTACGCAAATGGATAATAATACGCATTACTAGCAATCGTTTTTAACTATTTACACTTGGTATATATAAATTTACATAAACAATTCCAATAAAAAACAGCATAATGATACTACACTATTATAAGTTAATACGTTTGCTACTCATTTGAGATTTTCGTCGATATACTTAAGAGAGTCGGTGCGGAGTAAACCGATTTTTTCCTTTGATTTCTTTACAAATAAACGCAAGCTGAAGAGCAATGAAAGAAGCAAACATACATTTTCGTTTTATGACCAGTTAATTAAATTTTGTTGTAAGCTTATAAAGTGCGACTACCAACAGAGACGGTATGATCGTTATTGATGAAAATTCTCAGATATATCCTATTGTCTACGCGTATTGATGACTTAGGAGGTAAACGCCCATCATCGCCACGATGAGAAAACGATTTGGCGAAAACAGTGTAGTGTGTTTGTAATTCATCATAAATAAATGAATCGCTTTTATCCGTTAGTCAACATTTACGACAAGCAGAGGAAAAGTTGGGGTGGTGACGAGATACTAGTATGTATTCTTACTGCCGTCATCACGCAGTTATTCCTGATTTTCGACAAACTATCAAAATAAATACAGTCACTTTTAACTAAACTTTTAACTTGGTTGCTTGGTTACTTTGTTAAGATATACAATAAGTATTTTGTCCTGCTACAGACGGTAATCACTTTTATGGAAGCCTTTCATATTAATTACTGATGATAAAATTAAATTGATTGCCTTTGGTACCTGCGCTTATTAGTCAATAATAATGTACCATTTTCTGCACAATTTAATCTTCATTAAATGTCATATTAGTAGGTCGATATTTTTATTATTCATTGTCTTGTTTAAGCATTCTCATTACAAGTACTTTATACGAAGCCAAGTTCATAATTACAACAATGATAAAATTATCTACTTTACTTGTTCTAGCAACATTATGGTCGGTTAATAACTAATTGATACATACAGTCACAGAACAGCTTTAATATGAAAAGAATATAAGCATATCATACACATGTGACATACGCCTTTTCCTGTTATTTCTTAGTAACTGCAACATTGTAACCCCCATTGTAATTAATAAGAAAATTACAGTAAAAAGTGTAAAAGCCGTATGTAATGATAAAAAATGAAGATAAAACTGTGACAACTCAAATTCAGCTAATGATGGTAGATACCGTCAAACCATCGCATGTCAAACTGCAATAAACGACAGCATATACGATAAATCAACATACACACATTGAAGACAAGAATGATTTTGAACTTAGTGACATTAATATAAGACTGAAAGCAGATCGTGCACGTTTTAAACATAAGCTTTTACACAAGGAAGGTAATAACAAAAGTCATATAATTAAAGGCAATGTAGATATATTATCGTGGTGATGAACAGACAACGTAATAAACGCGATTATTGCCATCATTTTGATGACGAATGATGTAGGGCAAAGAATGTCAAGTGTGACCGGGGTTCACAGTTAAGATATTCCGCACATTAAGTTTTAAACAGATTATCATACTATACTCTGTATGGTTTGGAGTTTAAAAAAAGGTAAACAATCTTGCAGTAAGTATCTTTTTATTGAAAAATGCATATAAAATCCAAACTAGGTACTTAATGAATCAAAAACAATGTAAATCACTGTAGGTATATTATGTATATTTGCTAAAACTTATTTTCTACTCGTAGTTTTCAATAAAAAGATACTGCAAGATTGTTTACCTTTTTTTAAACACCAAACCAAACAGAGTATAGTATGACCTCGCACTAGAGAAATATATTACTGACTTGGTTGATTTGCGCAAGGTTATTCAATGATTTTTTTAAGCTGACCATATTGGTTATATACATTATTAGTATGATTTAAAACGAGATATTTACTATGTTAATTGAATTAATTAAGTACCCGATATTGCGGCACTGTTGCAAATGCTATCTTCACGGAGTAACTTCTCATTTATTTAAAAAACTTGGTTAAAGCTAAAAATTGGTTGGAATTGAAATTGTGAACCGCAGTTACAGTATTGGACCATAGTTGGGTAGTTTTATGTATGATACTAGTATTTTGTCACCTGCGAGTTTTAGTTGCGGTCTACTCACACACCGTAGTGGTTGCTCAATAATTCAAATTTACAAGGTAAATATCCCGATCAAGTCATTCTAAAGGTGCATTTAGACCAAACGAGCTATGAAATATACGCATTTCGACGAATCACGTTTTGTGTAACGAATTTAGTAGAGTAGGAGATAGAATGAGAGAATGCTGGTTTGATCTAACTGCACCTTAATATTAGGCCTTGATATTCAGTAAGTATTGTACTTTGTTCGTACCATTCGATGTGGAACTCTAAAAATGCAAGCCGGTCATATTTCAACGAGAGTCGTTAATCTTAATGACAGTTTTATTTTGTTGACTCCCCGTAACGGCTTTGTGAAATTGAAATGACCCAATCAATTGCAACAATGAGGTCAAAATGTTTTTATTTACAATAACCATCTGGCTACTATTTCACCATGGAGACAGGTGATCATCTAAGATAGAAATATTTCCCTGATTACAAATATTTTTATCTTAGAGCTCAAGTCAGTAGATAAGTTTTGCAATACACATAATTACATTAAATTGTTCGTACTTTATTTCCATAAATTCCGAAAAACTCAAACGAGATATCGTCGGTTGACAAGCAAAACTCACTATAAAAACTGTCACTACTCTTAGCAACCTCTTATGTCAGTATTAAATCAGAACTGAGATAAGAGCTTTATTTCAAGTAGGTATTTGTTACTTAGTGAGTTTTGCTTGTCAACTGACGAATATAGCTCTCAGCGAAGGAAAACATCGTGAAGAAACCTGCATACATCCATGAAGAAATTCAAAGGTGTATGTGAAGTTTTCAATTCGTTTTGGGCCAGCGTGGAGACTTGTAGCCCACACCCTCTCATATATGAGAGGAGGCCTGTGCCGAGCAGTGGGACATATACGTAGAGACTTAAATATTATTACTGTGAGGTGTTATGAAAAGCACTATGTCTTGCCTACTGCAGTTTTTGGGGGCATTTTTAAGCTCGCATTAGTTGTCCACGTTTAAGAATACATAGTCGTCGCGGGGATAAGTTTTATTATACCTAGCGTCATCCCGGCCTTTGCCAAGGTCCGCCTTCCTGCTACATTTCCTACACTTTGTGCGATCCTGGGCATCTTCTACTGTAAGCCCGTTTATACTCATGTCTGCCTTCACGACATCTAGCCATCGTTTCTTTGGTCTGCCGCAGAGATAAGTTAAGGCGAATAATTTACTTATCTCTTTAACAATTTATGTTTTAAATTACTTGATTTAGTAGTTGAATAACGAATCAAGTTTGACATGCAAAAATAATATTTGCAGTCGGCACCAATTAAAACCACAAACAAGGTCACAGATTAAATTCGACAGAAGCCTTTTTCGCGGTCTTTGTTTGGCTGTCAGTTATTTATTGATACTGTCAAATTAGGAATTGTGAACGATTTGTTAAATTTGACCTTTGTGAGTCATACGTTTAAATGTCGAGCTAATATATTATTATCAATTACTGTTATGATTATGTATGTAAGTTGAGCTTGAATTAGAACTATGTAAAATATCCATATTCATATTAAAACGTAATCGAAATGCAGGATGATTTTTTATTTCCATTAAATTGGAGAGGTTGCTGTTTGTTTTGTGGTAAGTGTGAGAGAACCCTTAAGAATAAAAAGTTTATCTAAGATGACTGACGACAAATGTCAAAATAAGTAACTTTAGGACATATTAGGAGATTTGTCAGCCTCTGTAGCCTAGTTGGTAGTGACCCTGCCTACGAAGCTGGAGGTTCCGGGTTCGAATCCCGGCGAGGGCATTCTTTGTGTATTTATTTATCACAAATGTTTGTTCCTTGGTCGTGGCTGTGTATGTATCTATTATATATATCGTCGCCTGGTACCCGCATCACAAGCCTTAATTGAGCTCACCGTGGGACTAGGTTGATCTGTGTAAGATGTCCCAAGATATTTATTTATTTATTATTATTATAATAAACGTTGCAATATTCTTGCTCTGTCATAACACTTATTTTTTTAATATCTCAATAACGGTATGAGTTAAAATACTTAGAGGGTAAGAGTAAAGATCTTAAATGAATTAACTATATTTGCCCTATTAAATAAGCTTCCCTTCAATTTAACGGAAGTAAATAAAAAACAACCTGTATACAAACTAACCAAAAAAAAAAATCGCATAAAATAATTAACCAACATAGCACCGACAGTTTTACTAATTTTCAGTCTAATTATTTTGGTAAATAACAAAATGGAAAATACCGATACACAGTACCTATAAAAATACAGTTTTAAAAGGTAATAATAATTATGTGGTATGTCATGTCCTTGATTATTAAATAATTTGTGTATTGCAAAACTCATCTAGTAACCAAGAACAAAAGTTTACCTCTGTAAGTTAACTTAAATATCTATGTATTTCTCGGTGAGAACTGCTGAGGAGCTAAGTGCATGTTTAATAATATACGTAATTTTAGTTTTATTCAAAATTATGTACACTTAACTCTGTTTGGTCTCCAATAAATAAAATAAAATAAAGTGTGAAGCAGTGTTGTAGAACGCAATAAATGATTAAAATGATTGAGTATTGAGTCTGTACCTACTTCTTATAATATTCCGTTATTTATAACGTAATCACAACAAATAGTAACATTAATTTTAAGTTATTTAACATAAAATAAACATAATTAATTCAGAATTTCCTGTCATCAAACTTTATGAGAAGTGTGACGCGTCATCACGATAAACTCGAAATCAGTTGACGTTATAACGGTTAAAACATGCAAATAGCCCATTTATAAACAGACGAAACCGGGTCAAAATCATAACCAACTCAATCAGCATTAATTTAATTCCATTAAAATTACAAAAACGTACCTTATAAATTCATACAATAAATTATTATGCGTAAATATTCATTTCGCATAAAAAAGGCGCTATATAAATTTGATTCATAAAAAATATTGATCGCGTCGTAAAAAATATGTTCAGTATTAATTAGTGTACGGTTTCGCCGATAATTTATGTAATTTATGCTTGTGCGTGTCTAAAATATTTATGTACACACGATTAGTGGGCGTATCAGATAATATATTTAAATAAAATATCAATGCTAAATGAGTTTCGAGAAACTCTTTATAAGCTGAGATTTGAAACAACCTGCTACTACATTCTTAGACTTTCTTGATACATTTTGAGAAACATCGTTAAATTAACGGTCATAAATTATAATTTAAAAAAATTGTCTGCTTGTTAATCTCTTCCTTTTTTGAAGTCGATTAAAACCTATATTACACAGGAAAATAAGCGTATATTAATTACATCCCGACGTTTTGAACCCTTTACAAAGTTTTCTTCGTGGTTAACCACGGTAACAAATACAATAATTTAACATTTAGTACTCTTTGAGACTTCAGGAATGCTCAAAATTGATTACCATCGTGTTTACCGGTTCTAAAACCTGCACAATAAAAAGTTTTAATTCAATAAAGAATTAATCCTTGACATAATTTAGACCCTCTTTTGAACCAACAATAATTGAATCCAGATATGTTACCAACATTACATTTCCGCCCTTTTCATATAATAATATAATCATTATTCATAACACGATTACGTTATGATACCACTTAATGTGGAAAACACTTCATAAAAGCAATTATATTTTGATTAAATTATGAAATTCCTTCCTCATGCTGTTAAAAAAGGGATTTTACATATTATACACTCATTAAATTTGATTACGAAGAATTAAGCAAGGTGTTTTAGCTATTGTTTTGATAACGAGGTGTTTTCGCGTTTTTGTTTGGTTCAGAGATTACGAGATATTATACTTAAGTAAGTAGGTACTTCAATGTGACTCAAAAATCATCATCATACTATATCAAACCGTCACAATTTTGTCAGTGTCATTGTAGAATTAGGCCGCGTGGTGACGGCAGTAAGAATACATTTTGTCGCCACCCCAAGTCTTCCCGCGGTTGTCGTAAGAGCCGACTAAGGGATTGAAGTGCCCCTGACCATTCTTTGATGGAAGATTGATGATGGGCAGCAGCGACTTCATAGTGGACACATTACTGATTTCGCCAATCCGCTTGCCCAGCGTGGTGGTTAAAGGAATTTAGCTCCTAATGCGTCTATACGCATAGTTAATAGGAGAGGTCTACGTTCAGCAGCGGACTGAGACAGGCTGATGGTGTGATATGAAGTAGGTAGGTAGGTGGATTGTAGGTAGTAGATAAGCCATGATTACTGAGTGGCAGCACTGACAACCCAACATCCAGAGACGGAGAACTGGTAGACCCGACGGCGATGGCGAGATGAGCTTGCCTCGTTTCGGAAGGGATGGTCAGACACTGCAGAAAACCGCGAACACTGGAAATAATAGGGGGAGATAATAATAAAGTAGGTACTTCAATGTGACTTTCAAATCATTCCTTACAACCTATGGCAATGCTTTATATACATTATTACACCTAAATATTGTAATTTAAAAATCAATCGATAAACAATCAAATCGTACAGTAATTTATTGATTTAAACTTTCACGATTATCACTCATATTTTAAAGACAAACGGGTCTTAATTACGTATTGATTTAAAAAATATAAAATATGGGTCTTAATTACGTTTATTTACGAGTATATCCTGACGTTTCGGGCATGACGTTACACCCGTGGTCGTACAGTAATTTGCTAGGATTATTCGTATTTTTCTCGGTTGTATGTGTGTGTTTCTTAAATTTCATCTTTAAAAAAATGCTAAAGTTTCAAGTTAAGCCAGTTTAAAACCATAGTTACCGATTAACGATTATTGTAGGAAGCATCACTACCATATTTTTAACAATTAGTTGATAAAAAAATCACATTCAGTGACGACATTTACCTACAATCTTATTTGTGACAACATGTGACTGTTCTAATAACTGAAAATATACGTGAAATCCCAATTCCAATAGTTGGTGTTGGTATCAGTAAGCTAGCTAATTAATTAGGCCCACCTGCAATAATTTATGAATCAAATAATTCAGGTGTTTGATAATTATCAGTATCTTAGAACTAGTAAACAAAATAATGATGCCATTCATGCACGTTATCTATATTTGCAATTATGTATATCTATACCTAATATTTTCTTCGGTTTCCGCGATGATTACTTATGAATAGTAACGATTTAAACGGATTATATTGCGTATATTCATTAAATTTAGCTACTTAATATTCAGAAAAATACGTTAAATAATATTACGCAAGTAAATTTTAGACATAGGTACCTTTTTAAGAGAGATAAATAAGGTCACAACTGCTGTTAAAATATATTAAATAAAAATAGGATAAACAAACTAGAAGCCAATTTAATGTCTTATTTCAAAAACAGCACAGAAAATCCCCACAAAATGACACTCGTTCTCAAGTAGGTTTTAAGCCTACCTTTAAGCCATCACCACCCTCAACCTTTCTTCAGGTAAGTGGTTACCCAATAAATTATACTCAAAAGAAAGATTTCGATTGGCTAATCATTTATCTTGACACCAATAAGTAATTCCACTTATGATGATTCACCCAATTCAGGTGTCCGATATTAATCAGCATCTTTGAACGGAACAAGATCCTATACAAAACAAGTAATTAATTTCTTATCAAATTTGGAATTCTCGCTATCAGTTAGTTCTTCATATAAATGCAGGCCGTTCCCATCGATGTGAATATTGAACTAAAGATTGTTACGATGTGGCAAGCAGTGTTGTTTGTTGTGTTGTTAGCGGGAGTAAAGGCAGAGATGTGGGGAGGACCAGGGATCAGTCAATGTAAGTCTAAATAAGTATATAACAATGTCTGAGGGCTACAAGAACATTTCAAAACTTACTTAAGAGTTCAACGTAATGAATAGTAGTGATGAAGACAAACAGGGCTATGTAAAAAAAACTAAACATCAATCTGCAATCATACAGTTAACATTGCATTCTCTTTAGACTCTTCATATTTCAACTCTATTTATTTTAAGGCAATGTATAAAATGACCAATAAATAAAACGTAAATATACGAACAGTGTTGGAAGCTATGGGTGCAAAAGATGTTGATAGCAATCGACTAAGTACGAATATTTATTCCATAGTGCCCTGTTTAATTGTTATTTTTGAGTTCGTAAACCTACCAAATGACATCCACCTATTATTGTTGGTATGGATGGACTAAAAAGTTCCCTCATCGACCGGTTCTATTGCGGTAGTCTGACATGTACCTATATAGGTACTCTGGCCAAATTCAATAAGCACGCCCATGTTGTGCACTGTTAAAACGAAATAGTTCTGTAGGTGCTGTAAAAAGAAGCAATCTCAAAATAAAATTCAATGTGACTACTGTAACTAATAGTAGATGGCTCTTCGAAATAAAGTTGTCCAACGAGCTTACACAAATTATTTTTAACAGTCATACTTGTACTCATAGTTCTACAGTATCAGACATGGTGGAAATCGAATTTTGATGTTTTTTTTTATTTAATCCAGGTCAAAGGCTGGCGGCACCATTGCCATTAGCTGCGGCGGTGATTGGCTGCGCGAGCGAACCATGCGCGGTACCGCAGAACGAAGATGTAACCATCAACATCGTCTTCACAGCGCGTGAGTATCCTCATCATCACATCAGTCGAAAGACGCCCACTGCTGAAAGTGCTGAGCATAGGCCTCCCCCAACGATTGACAAACAATGACCGGCCCTACGCCACCCGCATCCCGCGGACTCCTGCGAGCTTCACCGAGTCATCAGTCCACCTTGTGGGGGGCTTACCCATGTTGCGCCACTTGCGCCTTCCGTTACGTAGCCGCTTCTACACGCAATATGCCCCGCCTTCTGCCACTCCAGCGATTTGGAGAGCTATATCGGTTACTTTGGTTCTGTTGCGGATAGTCTCATTTCTAATACGATCTCGCAGAGAGACTACCAGACGTACGTTTCGCGATTTCAGCAAACAATTGGCGTGCATTGGGGCCCCATTAACCTAAAGTTTCTACGCCAAAATCGTACTTTGCTGAGGCCAGTTTTATTTTAATTCTTCAATTTATTTTCAGCTCGCAACATCACAACCATGACAACAGCTGCTACTGCGCTCATCTCAGTTGGCATAGTTAACATCCCCGTGCCGTTCGATCTGGGTGAAAGCTCTGAGACATGCAACAATCTGCTCAACAACGCTTGTCCCTTGAAGGAGGGAGATTTGCTGTATTATACACTGAAGGTGCACGTGGAGCCCTTTTTTCCAGTGGTAAGAACAAAATTGTTTAATGTTTCCTATTGGGTGTACCGACCGACTGACTAAAATATAAGAAGACCGCGGATTTTGCCTCTGTCACTCTAAGGATGCTTTCGTTTTATGCTCGAAATTTACGAAGTTTGTAGTAGATCCTACGGTTGCATCAATAGATGCCTACCTACCGACCCTATCGCCACGAGAATTTTTCTGTGTTCCTCCAAAGATGACGTAATTAGTGTCAGTGGGCAGTATTAGGCCAGGAACTATGCTTTTGTAGTCGAATCACATAAAGGTGGATTAGAACAAACGAGCATTCGCTGATTCTATCCCCTACTACGAAATAAACGAATTTCGACGAACCACGTTTTGTATAACGAACGAATTTCGTAGAGTGATGGGTAGCATGAGCGAATGCGAAATTATTTGCTGATGTTAGAACTGTACAAGAAGAATTAAATAAAAATCCGTTAAATAAAAAATACGAACAGCTGGCTCCTTTAACACTAAAGTTTGTTCTTGAGAACATTCAATATAATTTGGAATCAGAAACAACAGGCTAATTTTGGCTAATGGGTGATAGTATTTTGTATTCGTTATAGTTTTACTCCACGTTAGCTTTCAACGCTATTTCAAGAACAAAATAATCAGCTTACATCGTACAAATACCAAAACTAGAATACGACGTGCCAATTTAAGTTTTGTTCGATCAAAAGCTAAAGAGTGTGATAAATAATTACAAATACCTCTAACAGATATTTATCACCTATATTGAGGAAACTAATCTCAATCAGATCTTGAGCTACTCTTCTCTGAAGAAGTCCATTTATTACAAGCTCGAAATTCTGTATTTTCTGTGGGGTACCTATGTCTTTGGTTTATGCAACAAGAATGATGGGAACTTTTGTTTTCAGGGCACAAGAGTACCAGTGGAGTTCAGTATCGTAGACGAGAACATCGAGGCTGTAACATGCATCCGCGTATCCTTGAGTGTAGTTTAATATGTGCTTTGAAAATTTGAATAAATATTCAATGCTCGAATCGATAGCTTTACTTAATATACCTTACCTCATCTTCCTTACCAACGCTTTATGGGACTCTAAATGTCGGGATAACTGCATGTTGAAGTTAGAGATTTCTTTATTACTCATAAGAACAATCTTCTTCTTATTCGTTACACTCTTTACAGAGTGGTCGTGGCCATTATGTAGTTTTTTGATTGACTTGTTTAACGATACGTCGCCATTTCTCCCGTAAGGCGGTTTTTCGTGAACATTCATTTATTGTGGCCGACATTACTGGCTTTAATCTGGTTGGTCCATCTCATTGGTGATCTTCCCCTAGCCCTGACACTTTCCACTTCTCTCTGCACAACTAGTCGTTCTATGGATGCTCCATCTCGCCGAGACACATGTCCAAAGAAGTTGAGGATCCTAGTTTTGACAGTGGAAAGCAAACGCTCTTTGATGCCAAGCTCTTCGAGAATCGAGATGTTGGTCCGGAACTCCGTCCACGATACACTCAACATCCGTCTCCAATACCACATCTCTAGTGCATTCACTTTCTGTTCTTCGGCTGCCCTTAGTGTCCATGTTTCAGCAGCGTAGAGAAATATGGGAAATATGAGTGTTCCGACGAGCCTGGTCTTAGTAGTCCTTGTGATGTTCCGGTTCCTCCAAACTCTTTTCATCTTATCCATGGCAGATCTTGCAATCATAAGAACAATACGGTTCACTTAAATGAGCTTAAATATAAGTTTTCTTAAAATTAAACATTGCCAATACTAGAAAATTTGTTGCAAGTTTGGTTAAATACTAAATTATAACCACCATAATCTATTACTCTCAAAATGGTTCCAAACTCAAACTGTTATTGAATGGCTTCATAACTAGGTAATGTTTGAACTCATGTTCATATGAAGAGGTTTATCGATTCGATATTGTATCTTCTTGCTTCAGGTCCAATCAATAATGACGAACTTACTATTTTACTATTACTATTTGTATTCAATCTCATGATAAAACTGACGTTTTATTAGTTAATAAATGTTTTAATAGCAATCATGCCATTTTTATACATACATAATTATCACTACATCGATAACTATATTTGATTATTTACTTTTTGATTCACATTCAAATCAGTGATAAATATTTAGTTCCTGAAAAAATAATGAATATTGTTATCATAATCGGAAATCTTTAATATTATCTTATCATACAGTGTGTGACCATGACCCGGGCTTTTACGAAAATTGGTAATAATATGCATTACTAGCAATCATTTTCAAGTATCAACATTTGACACCGAACGATCAATGTAACGCGTGTACTGCTTAGTTGTCAAACGTCGTGAGTGGCTGCGATCTGTCTTTGTGAAGTGCAAATTAACAATCCATTTTGAAGTACATTGCATTAACTTTTCTTAGATAGTTAATTACTTTTAAAATTAGCATTTTGAATCGAATAATGTTCACGGTTTGGCTAGACATCTGCATCGCATTCCTCGGTTTCGATAAAAGCCAGTATCGTAGACACACACTGTATATCTAATACATTACCATCAAGCAATCACCGTCATACAGTTTGCCTGAATGCCACCTTAATTCTATTTATAGATGAAATAAATGCATTTAGAGTCATTACTAGCAATAATATTCGTATGAATATGACACCGAAGTTCAGCAAAGGATTATAGTCATTTAATTAATTGCCGAACTTTATTCAAAGTCAAAGTCAAACTATTCTTTATTCAAGTAAGCTTATTAATTAGCATTTTCGAATCGCCTGACATTATCAAGAGAGAGAAAAAAATCTACTACTGCTATGCTATTCTCTTATTCACACATTCGACGCTGCGTTCGTCAACGAGCTCGATGTCGAGACAGCCTTGTCTAAAATCTTAGCTGTTTTATTTGACATTAGGAATCGAGGCTGTGAGTGAGGTTGCGGGCGAGTTCGTCGCTGTTTTTCGTTAGAGAATACGAAGTTCATACATTAAACGTCAAACTCTCGACGCAGTGTAGTTCCAGCTCACGCCGCATTCGTCGCCGAGCACTAGTGTCGTTTAAAGTACATTAATTAGTGAATACCATTTTTAGGCTCGACGCTGCCGCAGCGCTGTCACAGCGCTGACAGCAAGGCGGTTTCCTTAGTGAATAACACTGCTGAAATATTGAATGAAATGAATGAAATATTATTTATTCAGGACACTAAACTAGAACAGGTATAATTCATAAATCAAACAAACAAAGAAAATAAACCTAATTATAGCGTCACTGAAAAGGCTCAGCATGTGTCAGAGTACCTTTCAGATACCCAGACGCTGTTCTTCCGTGGAAACCCTTTCGAGGGCCACCGCACGTTACATACACGTTACATGCAAATTACAGTTACTGGTTCAAATCCTACACCGTTCCTGAGAAGAACCAGTAAGAAACTCAGGTGGACTTATTTTTTTAAAACAGTATAATAATACATCTTATTAAAATAACATGCATTAAAGAATTGATTACATAAAAAAAGATTATTATAGACATTTTTATAAAAAAGAGAAATAAATAAAGGATCAATAATTACAGTATCATAAATTCAATTAAAAGATATGAATTTATTAATCATTGAAATAATTTTGATTCATAATATGCGATTATTATTGTAAAATATTACGCATACACTCCAAAAAACTGGCCTACTACTTCGAACTTGGAAATTCGTACTTACATTTCGAGAATTTATCTCTCTCATCCGAACGAAGGCCCTCATTAGAGTGACGGAAACAAATCCTCGAATGTGGATTTCGAAGTTCTACCACTGCACTGGTTTTTTTTTAAGAAAAATATACAGATATTCACACAGTTAATGATCGATATATGGCCGTGTGGTGACGGCAGTAAGAATACATTTGTCACCACTCCAACTCCTCCCGCGGGTGTCGTAAGAGTGGATTTAGGGATTGAAGTGTTACTGACCATTAGTTGATAAATGATTGATGATGAGCAGCAGTGTCATCATAGTGGACACATTACTGCGATCGCCAATCCGCTTGCCCAGCGTGGCGATTATGGGCATTTACCTCCTAATGCGTCTATACGCATAGTTAATAGGAGAGGCCTACGTCCAGCGGTGGACTATCATAGGCTGATTATGTATGTATGTGTGTAATGATCGATATGCCTGGACGATAATGAGTCCTGACGCAAATTAGTTAGTCGTATCTCTGATTACAAAAATGTAGTCTTAACCCCTTGCACCGTTCCCGTTCCATCCATTTCTCGTCTTTGAAAATGGAACCGAATCCAATACCCCATTTGTTTAGATGTAATCTAGGTTCCGGGCGCACGGACTCATTGTATGCAAATTGGGTGTTATCAGACGATCGCTTGCTTAGCTGAATAGTTAACGTGATCCATTGAGGTGTAAAATGGGTGTTCTAGTGAAGACATAGATTTAGTGGAGTAAGCAACTTGAAGAATCCCACTATAGTGGAGTTTGGAGGCATCGAAATTCTGTTTTCCAAGGAACACCGATCTTTAGTAGCGCTAGTAAAAATAGTTATACATTTACTGCTAAAATATTAGTTTGAATTATTCGGGTCATTCTTTTCAAAGTTGTCTCCCACTGTTTTTGTAACAAAGGTATTGTTATTTATGGTTTCCACTCAGAATCGTGAGCTCTTTCGATCCTAATAAGATTACATGAAGGGTCCACGGAAAAAACATGTCCAGTGCTTAAAAAATCAGGGCAAATTCACCTTATTCTTTTAAAATAAAGATGGATTTTCCTTCTCTAATTTGATTTGCCTAGACATGTACTTTCCGTGGATCCTTCACATACAGTTTTTTAACTTTCTATTCCGTTACTGCCATACAAAATGTATGAAAAAAGGGTAACGGAGTGGAAAAACTCTTAAGACAAAATTTTTATACTAACTGGATCAAAAGAGCTAACGATTCTGAGTGGAAATCATATTAAAAGATCCAAATCTAAAAAATGAGGGAGACAACTTTGAAAAAATGGATTCACAAAAGCTACTTTTATGGGTCCGTAATTCTACAAACAACAAAAAGTCATAAAAACATGTATATTTAGGTACGTAATAAATACGCTCTAAGTCCGTATCCTCCACAGAATCCGCAGCGCAAACATCTGCCGTTGTCCGACGTGTTGATCCCACACGAGCTGTCAAAACATGCTCTTGCGCAGATTTACGCGTCACCGACGGTAATCATCACAGCATATTTATTTTAGCAGTATCTTACCGTTGTCCTGCAACCTTTACGTTACCAAGTAACGTTCTCTTGTTGACTTGATTTCACTTACACTGAACTGATAAGACAGGAAAATCATCCGTTCGTACTTTTTTAAGGAATTAACAGACCCGTTTCTCGTGCTGATGATAAACAAATACCATTGCCAATATAAACAAATATCACCACGCTGTAAACGACATACACCTGTCAGTACTA
>JALPQI010010787.1:0-33423 GCA_025490895.1 Thaumatotibia leucotreta
CACATCTTCGATTGTATCATCACCAACGTGCCTGTGGTTGACCCAAGGATACGAGTAAGTACCTATACGGTTAACACGACCTAACGAGCTAGTCGGCGAGCCGCTGCGCCCATAATGTGTAGTATAACGTAATAATAATGTAATTTACGATGAATTGTTGAGTTGTACATTGTTGGGCTTTGCCTTGTTGATTTGAAGTTTAAGCTTTGGAATATCTAATCTGATATCATTTTTTGCACACGGTGATAAGATAATGTTCGTCCCAATCCCAACCACTCCCGTCTTTTATTATAATCGGCTTTGAAATGTTGGAATGCATTGGAGGTCATGAGCTTACGAGTAATACTTAATTACTTACTAAGCTGGGTTATAGATGAACAAACACAATTGAAATAAGTTTAGTACCGCCTAGATTGGATATAAAATTTTAGCAGTTATGTATATGGCAAGCAGTAGGTCAATGTGTACTTTATCTTGAGATAAAATGTAGTGGTGTCACACACTTACCTACTTAGGTAGGTACTTACTGCACGACAAAAAAAAATACATTTTGTTTATTGACGCTAATCGTAAAATTATTACTTATTAAGTCACTAGACAAAAACAGTCATATAATATTGACACGGGTCATAGAATATGGTCACTAGGCATGTGTATACAAAAAATAGGTACCTAGTAGATTAATAGGGTGCGCCAAAGTATTTATAAAATTGCAACTTAGATTATTGTAACTCCGAAAATTTTTCTTATACAATTTAACTTCATAATGATCGGTATTTAGAATAATCTTTGTTCATAATTATCATCACATAGAATTATTTATATTCATAATATTGTTTTTCATACATATTTTTAGTACTAACTTTTATGTTTATATAATTTTTCACTATACTTATTTTATGCTATATATTCTAATGTTATAGGTATTTATTTTTATCTGTACTGGTTTTATGTATGAATTATTTTTGTTTAATTAACCTCCTGCCGCCCAGAATTTTCTGACCAAAGATGGGATAGCAGCCCAGAGGCCTTTTTATAGGTTCGCATGGTTCGGGCCCAAGATATTCCATGTACGATATTATTGATTTAGAATTATTGTATGAGTGTAGGGTTTTTTGTGGGTTATATGGCATATGGGTAGAGGGCTAAGATACCAAAAAAACATTGAAATTAAATGTCTTTTTAAAAGGTCTCCGGGCTGCTACCTCAAGAATTATTTTATTTTCTATTCCTTTTATTTTTGAGTTTATTGAAATAAACATTTAATCATTATATAGATAATTTATATATTAATTTATATATTAAAAATAAATCATAATAAAAGTTAAGCAATACCAGAAATAAAAAATAATCTAGTATGTTTCCTAACATTGCTACGTATTAACATTTATGTTGGCAACAACTGGCATTTTCTTCAGCCATGACTATTTGATTATTAAAATATATCATATATTGTATACCAAAAAAACAATAAAACTTATATGAAATGGAAGACGACCCGATAATTAGGCACTAAACTTCACCACGTCGGTATTTTATGTAAAAATAGGGTAACCGCCCATATGCCTTTTAAAATCACATCCTGAACGTTATTTGGCTATTATAACATTATCCTATTTTTGCATACAAATAATAAAAAGATTTACCTAAGTAGGATAGGAAATAAGGGATTATAAATAGAAATCGCTTTAAAAATATATTTTTTGTATTGCGCTTACTTTTCTCTCAGATTTTTAGAACACCTACATTCTAATTTACCCATTCAGTAAAAAACTCAGTCAATGGCAAACTTAACTTCAGATCAATATCTTAATTACCTACTAATAAATCAGTATTGAACGCTCTGTCCAAATATAATCATTTACAAATGTTTATACAAATTACAAAAGATTACAAAAAAACTTTAAGATGCCATAGCTGAATTAACATTGCTGAATTTCCTAATTTTTCATTCAATCAATGTACATATTTGCCAATCCAAACGATTAAAGCCCGTAGCCCTTTTAAAATGCCAATACAAGTTAACGCCCGCATGCCTTCTCGTAGGTCTCCCGATTAGAAGTTGTTGTATTTACACAAATTTATAGATTCATGATAAAATATATATTGAAAAACCAAGATGAATATTTTATGCACCTTTTACAACAAAAACATTAAAGAAGTCTACCAAGATATCAAAGAAAATCATGGATTTACTCTCCACGTCCTCGATGCCTCTCCATTGTTGCGGAGGTTAACTCACAACTGTCTGATAATGGTTGACAGCTTGACGTTTATCCAAAACTTCAAACCTGACACTATCGTTCTGGAACCATCCAACTTTAATACGCGATTAATTTGAAGTTCTGTGAGAGGTTGAAGTTGGAGACCTTTTAAAAGGACTATTGGGCGTTTATAAGTTGAATGTGGTAATATGTGTGGGCCGGAACCACTAGTCAATCGGAGACCTTTAGGAAGGCCTTTGGGCGGCAGGAGGTTAAATATAAATCGTACTATTACTGTAAACTAGCTACCTGCACAAATCAGGTTGTGGCAGAGTAGGTACTGTACTAAACGGGTTCCCTCTAAACTTTTTTTGTCCGAAACGCTTAGCACATAACAGACTTGGTATAATCTATTTTGGCATCAACTTAATGAGACAGAAACATCACTTGGCTTAAATAACAATATTTCGAATATTATTTTGTACGAAACTATCTTGGCATATCATTAATTACGCCGAGTGTTATAAGACAGAAATTAGATTTGCATTTTTTTTTGGGCATGTAGCCACATGTTCGAAACTTGCCTTTTTCGTCAGGCAGAATTCGCTGTGAGGGTGAAAATTTCTGCAGTGAGCGAGGGAAGCGAGCGAACAAAACCTTCCGGGGCAGATCCGACTCGGATAGGTTAGGTTAGAAGACTAAGGCGGGAGCTTTGCTCCCGCCTTAGTCTTCGAGGTTATTTTTTTTTTAGCAACCTAGAAAGTACTCAGCTCAGTAACACAGTAAGTAACGTATAGAATATTACTACTACCTCGATTATATTGAGAGGTTGTAATTATTCCTTCTCTGTTATGCTAAAACAAACTATGCCGATACTTTTTATGCACATCCAGATTATGCCTCATCATAAATAGGAGCATCGAAATTATGCTCGAATAATATTCGAACAACTCGAAATCTGCGACAAAGAAATATGCTAAAGTTGAGTATGCCACAACAGTTTCTGCACAAAGCCCATTATGACTACATAGTTTATGTTATTCATAAAATAATTATACCACAACAGAGTGAACCTAATGGGAAAATGTTTATAAATAAACAATTTATTTCAAATAACTTTATGAGTAAAGATTAATCTACTTGACGACTTTAGGAGGATAAAATTTCGAAATAAAAATCGTTATGAACATTGTAGGTAGAAGTATAATTTTTAGTAAGAAAAAAAGTATGAGATAAAATTTTCGGAGTAATGATGATTATGAGTAAAAAACGGTATTAGTAAAAATATTCGAAAAAAAAATTGTATAAGTGCCAATATGGACCCAGAATAATAATGGGTTGGCAGAAAAAGATGTCTACAAACAATAGTATAGTTAATAACGTAGCGGCAGCTCATAGCTCATGGCAGGGATAGGGATACAGTTCTCACAACAGGCATTTTGTATGGGGATAATGTACGTCCTAACATTCCGTGTCCTTTTGTTATCATCTTATTATGATCCCTTGGCTTTGAACATTTTAAGCTGGAATGCAGGTACGGATAATAAAACCATTCCAGGTAATAAATAATGAATGCGTAGCGAGCGAGTAAAAATTTTTAAATGTTTTTTTTTTACTAAGGCTGGAGAAAATTTTGTTTAATAATAGACTAGTACTAAAAAGGTAATTCTGTTCTGTTTACTGCTGTACCTGATTTTATTGTGTTAGACTTGGAAAGCCCCTCATTATCATTACTCAGAATCAGAATCAAGCTTTTTAGGGTTCCGTAGCCAAAATGGCAAAACGGAACCCTTATAGATTCGTCATGTCCGTCTGTCACAGCCGATTTACTCGGAAACTATAAATGCTACAGTAACGAAATTTGGTAAGGATATGTGTTGTATGAACCGCTACAGGATTATGATACTAAATTGTAAAAAAAACCATTGGGGTGGGGGCCCTCCATACATGTAACTGAGGGATACAACATTTTTTTTAGTTGTATATAAGCGTGTGGGGTATTAATAGAAAGGTCTTTGAAAATGATATGAAGGTTCATAAATCTTATTTTTATTTAAGCAAACCGTTTTCGAGATATCAGCTCTCAAAGTCTGAAAAATGTGTCCCCCCCCCTCTATTTTTTAAACTACGCGATATAAAATTCTAAAAAAAATATATGTTATGCACATTAATAAACTCTATCAACGATTTTTGGTTTGATCAAATTATCTCGTATAGTTTTTGAGGTAGGTTGATTTAACTGTATTTTTTTAATAATAAATTGAAATGGTACGTTTCCCTTCGCGCGCGAGTCCGACTCGCACTTGGCCGGTTTTTTATTTTCATTTTTGTGAGATAAAATTACCCCGTTTTATTTATTCATATTGTTCACGTGTTTAATGGGCCCGGCCACATGACCACGGTGCGACGTCGTAAAAGTAAAACGGCGCGGCGTCGTGGCATTGCACGTTATCGCACCGTGGGAAATTACGGCGCGGCGTCGTGGCATTCCACGTTGTTGCACCGTGCGAAATTACGACGCGGCGCCGGGCAAATCCACGTTGTCGCGACGGGCAGTTTAACGTTGCGGTGCCGTGTGGAGTAGATGCATTACGTGTTGCTTTTTTAAACGAAGTGATATTTTCCATAAGAGTTCTTCAAAACTTGACACAGACATTCTAAAATAATCATAAAACTTGTGATCACTTGTTTTCAGTGCCTTGTACTTCCTTATGAACATACCTGGGATAACTGGGGCAAGTTACAGGGATTTCATATCGATTAAAAAGATGTCGATATAATTATAATAAAAGATGTGCTTATTGAACATTCTCGATAACAGTACAGAGGTTCGACGTCATATCTGATATCGGGCCTCTTCTCATTTTAATCAAAATGACAATTTAAATATTGATATTTTAATATTAAATGTATATTTTGAAAACAATTTTAAAATAAACACGTAACTACCCGTTTAAATTTATTTCTTATTTTAATTGAAGAGTAAGTACCCAATATTTATTTATGCCGAATAACATTTTGATGTTGTCATTCACAGTAACATCGATATATTTTTAGTCGATAAGATATTTTGCTACATCACTTTCGTATAAATGCCCCGAGTTATCCCAGGTATGCTTATGAAATGACTTTCATCATGATTCATAATCAAAGCCCGGACGACGGGTGCAAAAATGAACTTTTCACTAGTGCTTGATGAAATATCGACTATTCTATCGACATCCATATCAACAATTATTTAATTTGAAATTTATAGATTATACTCATTATGTTTCCCTAGTAGTTCCACTTCTTTTCCAGATATCAAATTATATAAGATTTTTAAAATTGAAACCACCAACTTTTTTAGTCTACACATTCTGATATTTCTTGTGAATAATTTCGCCTTGAGGATGTAAAAGTTATCTTAACAAGTGCACTTTGAACTTTTAACGATAATCAAGCTGGTTTTTAGACTTTAATTTTGGTTTTGTAACTGTTCTATGGTACTAGGTATTACTCGTATTGACATATTATTGTTTATCAATTTTAGATCGCAATGCCTCTGATTACGTACGGTTGTATAAATTACTATTGATCAATACATTTCGAATTCATAAAATGTCGGTATGGATGTCGATAGAATAGTCGATATTTAACTAAGCACTAGTGACAAGTGCTTTTTTGCTCCCGTCATCCGGGGTTTGTTCATAATAGAAAGATATGGATTTATCCAATATTTTCTTTTCCTTTGATTTTTCTTCATGTTTCTTCTTATAAGTAACAAGAGCAGAATACGTGTTATGGCAAAAATGTTTGGAGAAGTATGAGAAGGTACGGCGTCGTGGTACAACGTGACACCGCACCTTGCATCTAATCCACACGGCACCGCAACGTTAAACTGCTCGTCGCGACAACGTGGATTTGCCCGGCGCCGCGTCGTAATTTCGGACGGTGCAACAACGTGGAATGCCACGACGCCGCGCCGTAATTTCCCACGGTGCGATAACGTGCAATGCCACGACGCTGCGCCGTTTTACGTTTACGACGCCGCACCGTGGTCATGTGGCCGGGCCCAATCTCCTATAACTTAGGTAATAAAACGGACAAGCAAAGAGTATTTACTATTTCGAATACACTTTCGAATAGTAGCTTGGAAAGTGTAGGATACGTTAGGTTTTACTCGATACGTACTGCATTCTATTGCGATCGCACTGACAATTATTGGAGCGAGTGCAACAGCCTGCTTTACGTATCGAGTATAACCTACCGTTGCCGATACTTGCAAAGTCATGGTATGGCTACAGCTCGTGAGTTTAATTGAAATATGTATAAGCTTTACGAAAATTCTGAAATTCTGAAGTTGGGAATACAATCCTTTAGGTTTTGTATGTGGGAACATACCTACATATTTATTTACAAGGAAATGTATTTAAAAAAATAAAATGAAAATAGTACCACGAAGACTACAATCGTAGCAACTAAGCATACGGCTCACCATTTGGTAATACGATATCTCATGGGCGGGAAAATACATACTCGTCGCAGACCCTTCAAACTTTTAAAGAATTCCATGTCATGCTGAAGTCCATTGATAGAACCACGGAAGGGAGTTCGTTTCACGCCCGAACTAAAGTCTTCTGCCAAATTCCAGCTAATAGATCCGTCTCTACAACTTACGTTAGAACTTACAAGTGCAATGTAAGGCTACGTTTAGGCCCAACGAAAATTATTGTAAACTATCTTAGCGTATTTGTAGTAAAACATAATCAGTTTAAAAATAAATCTAGCGCCGCTCTATATTTAAGTAGGTATTCAAAACATGAAATAATGATCAGCACATAATTATTGAACTCTCAATCTCACTATGGACTATTGTTTTCGTCCGCCCTATAAATAGATAATCATCTCACAGGCACCAATTTGATTGGAAATTCCCATCTGCTCTTGTCGTTTCAACGATAACAAAAAAACAGGTAAATGCATTTTGGGTATCTGGATCGGGCCGCCCGACAAATAAACGCTCGTATGAAGAAATAGGGTTGAAAATTGAATAAAAAATGGTTTGGATAAAGCGAGACGGCATGTTTTGCATCCCCACCCGATCCCAGAATAACTGGAGAAGTAACGCACTTGTAAACACCTAGTGATTATGAGAAACTAGAGGCAGTGGCTGGCTAGACGTGTGCACGGCTAATCTTCTGTTTTATTTAACGCTCGACCATGGCCAGTAGAACAGTTCTGTTGTGCCTAGTGCTCTCTATATTGTTAGCGTACTATTTTGAGAGTGTCGTCGGTTCGCCGAGAATTGGTCGACCCAGCAGCAGAGGAGGAAGCAAATTGAGACCGGGGCGGCCCACAAGGACTACCAAACCACGTGTGGTGACCACCCGTCGTAGGTCTACGACCTCCCGCCGTATCATCACCACCTCACGCCACATTATACATACCACCAAAAAGTACGACAATAGCTACGTGACACCGAGTTATGCCACTCATACCGTAACTGTGAACCATTACGTTACTGAGTACAAAGATTCTGGCAGTCGCTACGGAGATATCTTGGCCGGATTAGCTTTGTACAATATGGGGCGTTCTCATCATCATCACCACGTCCATTATTACCATGACGACTACTACAGAAGCCGTTACCATACCGAAGGCAGTAAGAACGGTAATAAACCTCTTCAGAACGCTGCTGTCTGCACTATGAAGATCACCGAAAACGGAAATGCTGACATTTTGAAGATACCTTGCGAAATAGTTTCGACGTTCCCGAATAAAGGTGAACAAGTCAACAATTCGCAGAGTCTGGTAAATACAACAACGTGTGTGACTAACTCTACTATGACAAACAGCACTTTACCTGTGAATTCAACCTCAGTCAATGCAACTGTGTCATCAAATGCGACTATGATCAACTCTACGATTTGCAAATTTACGGTCAACGCGACAGACCCTCTGAAAGTCAAGGGGCCACCTCTAAATCCCTCTAACATGAAATGCGAAGTTAGAATCAGAACCAGAGATCGTCTTTCTACGCACGAAGTAGATTGTGGCACTCTCCTGCGTCACTCTAAACAGTTTAAGATGCCTAGTGAACCTCCTACGTCGGAAAAAGTGATTTCGCCAGAAATGGCGGAAATAATAGCATTAACAAAGGAAATAATGGGTAGTACGGGTGAGCTCCCTTTTCTTAATCCGCAGGACTACATGGGCTAATAAAAATAATAAATGACTGTATTATACACCACGGTGCATATATTTGCTGTGTAGGTAATTGGATAATAGGATTGATGCATTGTGTTAAATTTGCTGTCAAAAGTTAGTTAAATGTACAGAAAAATTGCAAATTACGACAAATAATGGCTAATAGTTTTTTTAGGAAAATAAGAAAGAATATAGAGTTTAAAAACTGTTAGATGTATAATTTGAAGAAAAAAATACGGTTAACTTCTATTATAGGTTACTGAAAAATAATTTGTATGACTAATGATTGATACTGATTTATTTGTTATAATAATTTTCTGTAAACTATCAAATAGCTGAATTAGTTAATTTAAAAATTGATTCGTAATATTTTTTTTTTCAAATTGATGGAAAAGTATTGTTTTTTATCTAATATTGTAAACACCCCAATTTTCGACACCCTGCTGTCAACTATATTGCTATGACATTAGGATGTCGATTATTGGGGATGTGTTAGGCATTAGTGCCCATACGATACTTAGATGATATGTTTACTTAAGCTCATTTAAAATAGTTAGTACAATTTTATCTTATCTTCGAAGTCGAAAGGTTAATCGAATGTTAGTAACTTTATTAAACATGACATACTTTTTCCTTTTAGACATTATAGTTTTAATTTAACGCAATAATGGAACCTGCATATTGTTAATACTTACTAATAAGTTAATTATACGGTGATTCAACTGATTAAATGTGTTTTTTAATCTTATTGTTTAGTCTTTCAATTAGTTACCTATCTCCTCGGATTTACATACCTATTGAAAATGTAACAAACGTCACTTGATTTGTATTTATTTCGAAATACTTCATGACGTTCTATATTATTTTTAAGGGTGCTCACTCAATAGTCTCAATACACATGCAAACTGTGTACTTAGTAGTCATAGTAGCAGTCATAGTGGGTCCATATTGGCTCACATAATTTTACTTGTCATATTATTTTTCATACTAACGTTTTTTGATCATAATAATCATTTGTCATAATTTTTTTGCCTACAAATTTGTTGTGTATAAATTTGTATTACCAACATCATTGCTCATAATTATCTGTAGTCAGATTTTTAAACGACATAATGTCATTACTAACTATTCATCATGACTCATAATGATTTTTATAATAAACTTATTAATTATAAACTTATATTGTATACGTATTTGAAAGCATAACATTACCAAGATATTGGCTCCTAAATAAAATTTGGTATTGGTGAACAAAATTACGATCAATGTTGTGTGAAATTTATTTTTTCATTTGTGGTCGAATATCGCGGTCATTTTTGATTTTGGGGAAAAGTTTTCTGGGTTGCAACAAAAAAAATAAACCTCGAAGACTAGAAAGAAGACTAGAAGTCTACTAACCTAACCTATCCGAGTCGGATCTGCCCTGGAAGTTTTTGTTCGCTCGCTTCGCTCGCTCACTGCAGATTTAGTCCCCATTCATTAGTAATTTTGACCAAAACCAAATTTTATTGAGGAGCCAATATCTTGGTAATGTTATGCTTTCAAATACGTATACAATATAAGTTTATAATTAATAAGTTTATTATAAAAATCATTATGAGTCATGATGAATAGTTAGTAATGACATTATGTCGTTTAAAAATCTGATGGAGCAAAGCTCCCGCCTTAGTCTTCTAACCTAACCTATCCGAGTCGGATCTGCCCTGGAAGTTTTTGTTCGCTCGCTTCGCTCGCTCACTGCAGATTTAGTCCCCATTCATTAGTAATTTTGACCAAAACCAAATTTTATTGAGGAGCCAATATCTTGGTAATTATCAAGTTTTAAGAAAATTTGTCGATACAAAACATGCTTATTTTAGCGTCCTCTATACGTGTCATAATGACACCACCCCCATCAAAGTTTTTCAAAGTCCTGCGCTCCCTTTGTTTATGAACAAAACCAGGTACCTAAAGTTTAAAATAAATATAATAATTATATTTTTTTGCTGAGAATCGTTATGTTAAAAATTATTGTAGATATTTATTATGATAGACATTATGAACATGAATAATTCGGTGTTACGATATTTATGCGCAAAGACAAGTTATAAGTAATGATCATTATGATATAAAATTATATAACTAACATTTTCGGACTTCCAATAATCGAAGTCGCAATTTTATGTGAACTTTGGCGCACCCCAGTCATAGTATTTATTGAGGAACAATACAAGTATTGTACACTTTGAAATACCTACAATATTAAAACTAACATTAAAATACAAAGAAATAAGTTTAAAAATAAAGCTTTAACATTAAACAGACTCATATGACCAATACACCAATAAAAAAGAAACAGAAATGACGAAAACTTGTAAAACTAAGTGCCTATTCATATTCAAAAATCTCATCCACCATTAATGCTTCAATGACTGTACTACGTGTAGAAAAGAAACATCCTCTCAATAAAAAGTTTTTCAACTTTCTATGAAACGACAAGTTATTTGTAATTACATATTTTCAATTCTGTTGGCAACCGATTGTATAGCTGTATAGGACATATATTATCTTGACTTTTATAGTTTTTTTTTTTTGGTGCGCGTGAGTAGATGAACGCATCGATCTTCATGAGACTCATTATTTACTAGCTTTGTCAGGAGTACTAAGACATACAATATGGGCACAGTAAGAATACCTAGTTCTTTAAAATAGTGTCTACGCGACTCCCATGGAGGTACGGGGAATATGTATTGTGTAGTTGTGTTGTACAGTACGATGGACTCCAAAAATATATTAACTATTTTGAACCTTGTGCCTTGGGCAAACATTCTAAATTGTATACATATTTTTAGACATGACGATACGAGTACAAGCGAACAGTTGGAGTTGGGTCTGATCTGTCCCGAGTCGGGACAACTCAGGTATTTTTTTTTTCTTTAAATGTTTTCAGTAGAGTTTTTGTTCCATGCTTACAGCAAATAAACATGTCGCCGAGGGTTGCCAGTGAATAAATATAAAGTCTCCCATTAGAAAGGGTTTACATTCTAAGTATTAAATTTAATACAACTAATATTAATACTTATGCCAAAAATAGCACGAAAATTATGTAACTTTGCCATATTTTGAATTGCAGAATATCAAACAAACACTATATTTTTTTATGTTCCACAAATAGGCCATAGGCTAAATTTGGAATTATTCGACTTCAACTGCCACGGGTGGACAGGCGGAGTAAATATGTTCCCAAATTACGGCACCATACCGTTTTAGGTTATTGATCGGTATGGGAACATTTATAATTTTCCTAAATTTTAAATCGACGCATGCTTAAGCAGTTTCCTGGATGCTTAGCCATGTTGCCAATCGCTAATACTAAACTTAGTGGCGTATCGTAGTTTTCTCTCTGTGTCACTCTTTAATATTAGTGCGACAAAGACAGTTAGCTTTCGTTTACGATTGATGATTAATCACTAACGATTGGCAACTTGTCTAAGCACCCTGGTATAGATAACTAATAATAAGTACACTATTAAATAGAAGTTGTAAATGTCATTATTTTGAACCTATCTTGGGGAATCTAAATATTTTTAAGTTGGCAACATGCAAAGCTTCGGCCAACGGATGCGAGTTCAGAGGCCCTACCGCGAACCAGGAACGAAGTATTGCCTCTCTATCTCGCACTCGTGAATTCGTACATAAGTGGGAGGCAACACTTCGTTCGTGGTGTGCGGTAGGGCCTCTGTGTCGACGAGCGAACGTTAGTTTATAAGTTTAGTTGGTTAGTGTAAGTAGCTATTGTCACTAGTGAGGAAACTTGGTGCGCATAAGCGCACGCGGGCGTTGTATCTTGTGTCAAATAAAAATATACAACAACATGTTTCGCTACTCGATTGTGTTATTTTGTGCGGTACTAGTGCTATTTAATGTGCAGTTCATACAAGCTCGAAAATTCGGTATTGGAGGTGGAAGGGCAATCTTCCACCCAAAGAAAAACCACCCTCCGACACACGGCGGTACCTCCAGTGGTCACCATGGCTATCCAACATCTGATAATTTAAGTGGAAATAATCATGGCGGTGGATTTCCCGGCGGTGCTGGTAGTCACATTGGAGGAAATAAAATCCCAACTAACTCAGGAAGTCACACTTACCCTAACTCTGAGTCACATTTATCTGGGTCAAATGTTCACGGATTCTCAAACAAAGGCACTACGAACATTCATCATCACTACCATTATAATCCTCCTCAGCAAATACACTACACGTTATCTCACGGCGGAGCACCGGTCAGCTACCCCGTGTACCATGGAACTCCTCCAATTTACGTATATCAGTATCAAGATTCGGGCAGCAAGTACAGCTCATTGCTAGCTGGACTGGCATTATATAACCTTGGAACTCTCGCTGGCCGTGCCAGTGGTTACGGAAAAGGCTATCATTCGTCCAACAATTATCAAACCTACAGCGCACAACCCGGGGAGGTCTGTTTATTCGGTATCAAGCAAACAAATGGAGACTACGAAGAAACCAGGATAAATTGTCAGTTAATAAGTAGTTTTATTTATGAAGAACAGGCTAAACAACAGCAATTGAATCAAACCACAGTGACGACTACTGTTACAAACACGACCGTTGTTAATACAACGAGCGCTCAAGAAACGCCCCCTTACGTATTGTCACCGAACGGTACATTGGCAACACCTGGAGCAGCACCCAATGCTGCTGGAAATATAACTAATGGGACAACAGCCACCGGTGGAATTATGACGTCATCCGTGACCGTCACCACCACTAATACAACCGTCGTCAATGCAGTTGACGTTAAGGGGTCACCTATCCAAGTGACCCGTGGAATGCACTGTTACGTCATAAGAAGATCACCTGATGCCAAAATGAAGAAGGAAGTGCCATGTGGCCTTTTACAAACGTACGCAGATAAATCAATTAAACCTAATTCTGCTAGTCGACATGTACCTGCATTTACTATTTTAGCTATTGTCTGTGCTGCTTTAGTAGCATATTAACTCTAGGGATCTACCTAAAAAAAGGTTTAGTTCAATAAATTTGCCTTTTACCAACAACATGCTTTTTATTTATTTCAAAAGTTCAATAGACGCCCATACGCCACAATGTCTTATCTATAAAACTGTAGGCTCTAGATTAATTTGGAATTTATGTATAAAATCAGATAGGCTGAAATCAAACTTACCAGTTTGAGAACTAAGTAAGCCCTTTTGTAAGTAAAGTAAGAGCTGTAACAAAGTGTCGCACGTGCAGATTAAAAATAATAATGGGTAGCAGAAGACAAAACAAAAGAATGTAGGCATTTTTGTGATACTTTTTGGGCTTTACCTGGAAAACCTATTGTTTGCGAAATTGAATGAAGTGGCAGTATTGTTTTTGTTAAAAATGGTTTTCCTAGTAATATTAAAAGACTGGCTATTTTGAATTATGCGCCCATTATCATTTTATTATTTTATTTTATTTTATTGAAACAAAAGTTTACACGACATTACAGTTTACACCAATGCGTCATGAAACTAAAATTAAAAGAGATACAAATAAAGACGTATGAGCTATTTTTTCTGTTCTGTGATCATGACGGTCGATGGCCATGTCGATATTGCTTATCGATGAATTACTTTTGACCTATGAAACACTGCATCTAATTTATTACATATATGTACAGGGTGATTCATGAGTCATGAGCAGGAGTGAACAGGCTACTACGGACGGTCATGCTGACCGACTTTCACTACGGCGACAACCAAGAAATCACCAAAAAAAACTCTTAATTATGAGTTAATTGATCCTTGATTGATAGTTAAGTATGAATTATAATAAATAAAGAAAAAAAAATGAATTAACTCATAATTAAGAGATTTTTTAAGCAATTTCTTGGTTGTCTCCGAAGTAAAAGTTGCTCAGCGTGACCGTCCCTAGTACCCTGTTGACTCCTGCTCATGACTTAAGAATCACCCTGTATATATTACAATAGTATCGGTTACCCTTCTTAGTAATATTTTTAAAATCGTTACTTAGTGTAAATATGTCATTGTAGATTTAGTGTGATTAAATAATGGCCTAATTATGTAATGCTCGACAAGTATACTTACGAACTGCGAAGAAAAGATAACTCATTATCATAATTATAGTATTGGTCATAATGGTCATAGAGCAGGAAGTAACTAAGTGCTGTGAGTCTAATACACCGTGTAGGTAAGGTATCTCAGACAACTTCTTGGCGCGATTGTTCCTAAAGGTGCGTTCAAACTAAAAGAGCATTCGCTGTTGTAACCTCCCACTCTACGAAATTCGATCGGTACACAAAACATGACTGGTTGATTTCGTAGAACGGGCGCTAGAACAGCGAATGCTCTTTTGGTTTAAACGCACCTTTATAGGTTAAATACTGATCCACATCGGATTTGTAAGGCACGTGTACGTGCGTGTGTACATGACGTGCACGTGCGTTGTAGCATGGGAAATGTTATAGAAGATGACACATCACTTGCACGTCTCGCGTACGTGCACGCCACACCAGCGGTGTACCATCTAAAATGGCATTTACATACGCTACAACACGCACGCGCCCGTATTGCACACGAACCCGGTGTGGCATATTATTCTGCAAAGTAGTATTTGACTACCTCCTAAGGCACTGGTCTCACCGCGAGCTACTAAGCTATGAACTATGGGCTATAAACACGAACAAAAGATACGCACTCGCGTGTAAAAAAAAGAGACACGGCGATACTCTCCCGGCGGTGATAGCTGATAGCTTTGCGAGTATCGCCGACGCCGTGTCTCTTTTATTTATACGGGAGTGCGTATCTTTTGTTTGTGTTTATAGCCGATAGTTCATAGCTTAGTAGCTCGCGGTGAGACCAGTGCCTAAATAAGGCTGACCGGTAGAAGAATCTTTGTGTAAAAAGTCGAAAAATTAATCTTGACTATTGTCAGCCCGACGGCTCAATAGGCTTCGTTTCAACTATATTGATTTAAACTTTCACGATTATCACTCATATTTTACAGACAAACGGGTCTTAATCGCGTAAACTTACGTTTAATTATATCCTGACGTTTCGGGCATGACGTTACACCCGTGGTCGCAGGCAGACTCGTTCGTTTCAACTTATAAAAACAATCGTGCCGAGCGCCTGGCTTACTACTGCGACCACCGAAAGTTTTCGGGGATTTGTCCCTGTCCATTCAACGAAGGCGCCATTAGATTGAAAGAGAACTTTGAGGATTTTGAAGTGCCCGGTCCCACAGAGCACAACCTCCATACATTTATGCATTCAGTTCTACTTCTCCACTAATAGTCATTCATCTTTTTCACAGCTAGTAAGGTGTTTTCGTAACTAAGACAATCGATGTCAAAGATATACTTACGGTTAAAGCGCCATAAATATGTTTACACTTACAGGACTTTATTGTCTTGTATATTTTTGAACTGTAATGATATATAGGACGTCGACTGTACAATATAGAGCAATAAGTGTCTCAAGACATTCTAACATTTTTATAAACTATGAGGTACATAATAGGATTATATGAGAATTTTAAGATTTTTAAGGTCTACTTTTGTAACTTACCTTATAACAAAATTCGACAAATTGCAAATACTACCTAGTATGTAGTTTTAAGGTGCATTCAGACCAAACGAGCATTCGCTTTTCTATCCCCCACTCTATGAATTCAACGAATCACGTTTTGTGTAACGATCGAATTTCGTAGAGTGGGGGATAGAATAGCGAATGCACCTTTAGGCCATATCCATCGCCCGCCGATGATCAATCATAGATAAGTTGCAATACTTGCAATTAGCAGACGGCTGTGGCGTCATTTCATAATATCATCATATCAGCCGAAAGACGTCCACTGCTGAACATAGGACTCTCCCAAAGATTACCACAACGACCGGTCCTGCACCAACCGCATCCATCGGATTCCAGCGACCTTCACCAGGTCATTCATGACGTCATTTACCTGGCCACAATTCCTTCGAAACTTCGATCGACGTTCATATTTATTTTGTAAGATATTTACTTCCTGATAGAAAGTTTGTGGCGGTTTTTTTTTCCAGTAAGTAATCTTATTAGAACATTGTTTGAAAATAAAAACGATTAAAAGGATGAGATCCTTATTTTTTTGAATACCTACCGATTCAACGATATTCCATTCTACGGCTTTCAGAAAAAAAAACCATTCCTACTTTACGTGGAAAGGTCGTACACCGAAACATTTATTGTCCATAGTTTTTCTTATTATGTAATTTTACGAAACGAAATTGTAAATTTCTAGTACTAACGGTCACGGACAGATCGACGAACATGGCGAAACTATACGGGTGACAATGGAACCCTGAAACATTCCTGGAAATTCTCGTGTCTTGAATATCGTTCCGTTCGTCATCGGGGTGATCGGAGGTGGACACGAGATATAATATTATAATATGTACCTATACCTAGTAAGTGTTACCAGAGACATTTTTTTACTTCCAGAATATTCTCTTACGCAGGCGTAAGGAAACATTACGAAAGAATACAAAAAAATGAATACTAAAAATCAAGTTATGTCTGGTGAACAACTTTTTTCGCACGGCTTGGAAATTGCCGTTTCAGTTGATGCTTTTGGCCATTTTTTCCGCAACTCGACATCATACGTGCCTTTTTTGCGTGGTCCCAATCCCAACACTTGTTACGGACGTATTTAATTATAATTATGCACTAAACAAGTAAATTGCACGAATAAAGTTGATTTACCCCTCAGCACTGACCCGAAAAGAATGTAATATAGGTACCAATAGAAAAGAGTTCTTGCATTATTTTCTTCAAATTCTATTTCCGAAATACCACTGAAGAAACTGTCAATGTTTAAATATAAATAAACCATAACATCTACCCTAGTTAAGATGTTATGGTTTATTAAACACCATCGGCCCATAGATTGGTCTGTGAATCGGCCTAATCCCAGTGTTGTATATAATAAGCTGTACCTACAGCTAATATGTACAGGGTGTTTGGCACATGGTGATGGTAAAAGGCAGTATAAAACTATAATATAATAATTTATTTCCAAAAATTGTTTTTGTCAATTAACAATATAAATATAATGATGAGTCTTTTAACCATAAGAAATATCATACCTTGTTTTTTCTCATGATGTGTAATAATTGAATAAAACCATCAAAAGGCTTGTATTATTTCGACGCAGTTGACGGTAAACGTTGAACCTATTTCAATTTAAAAAATACTTAATCGTAATAAAGAAAAACCGTAACAAAAAGTTTTTGAAGATGGCATTATGGCAAATTGTATAGTTTTCTGCTTTTGTAAATGTGTGTTCATCGATACCTACTTATATCAAACACACTGTAGGGTATAATTATACAGTGTGTTAACATGATGCAGGCTTTTATTTGAACCGAGGATTGAGATGCAGATTCTTAGCCAAACCATGTGCATTATTTGTTCAAAAATCCTAATTTTAAAAGTAATTAACTTTCTAAGAAAAGTTAATTGAGAAGCAATGTACTTCAAAATAAATCGTTAATTGGCACTTGACAATGACAGATCGCAGCCACTCGCAACGTGACAACTAAGCAGTACACGCGTTGCATTGATCGTTCGAACGAAATAAAAATAATTGTACAGTTAATTTAAATATTTGTCAACTCTTAATACTTGAAAACGATTGCCAGTAATGAGTATTATTACCCATTTTCGTAAAAGCCTGGGTCATGGTAATACACTGTATACGTCTTTGACTAAGGAACATAATAT
Organism: Thaumatotibia leucotreta; assembly: GCA_025490895.1. Classification (NCBI taxonomy): domain Eukaryota; kingdom Metazoa; phylum Arthropoda; class Insecta; order Lepidoptera; family Tortricidae; genus Thaumatotibia; species Thaumatotibia leucotreta. The sequence goes on from JALPQI010010787.1 coordinate 18,160, forward strand.
TCGTGATACACGAATAAATGCTGTTACTGGGATAAGAAGTAGGTACCTATAGTTTTGTATCACCAATTCACCATCTTTGTATGCTGGGTCTCTATACCGACAGAACCACACGCTTTCAGAAAGCTCAAAAACGAAATTGATCCTGTGCCCGTTCCGAAAACGGATAAAAGTTATAAAATTATATCCATTTCTTAAAATTCGTGATACGTTTGGAAACATCTCGATCAAGATTCAAGATTCAAGATTCAAATTCTTTAATGTACAAAAACACAAGTCAAAACAAAATTACACATTAAAAAGGGAAACAAATCATAATAATAACCCTCTCTCTCAACATCAGATCTCTCTCATCGATCTCTAGCAACATTATTCTGTCGACCGAGATAAGCAGTAACCGGGCATTCATTAATAGTTTCTTAGCTTCCAAAAACAGTCAGTCTTCTGATAAAACAGATATTTTATCGTCAGAATGTTTCGCTTCTCAATTGTGATTATTAGTGCGACGTTGGTGTTTTTTATTACTTTACCATTTTCTAAAGCTGAAAAGAATGGTGGTAACGGTACTTCCATTACTGATACTTCCAAAGGTGCTGAAATCCATGGCTATCCGAGTCACGCAGGATTCGAGAAGTTTCGGTTGGGTAATATTCACATCGGCCCAAACAGTTACCCGATTCACAGTTACCCGAGAAGTAATGGTTCTTTTTACCCTAGTCCTGATTTAAGTCTACTTGGCTTGAATATTAGTAGACCCAGTTTCCACTATCAATACGATCCTCCATCGCAAATACAGTTTGCATCGTCAGATAGCGGGCCGCTTGTAGACTACCCTGTGTACCACGGAATATTACCCCCTTACGTGTACCAGTACAGAAGCCTTGGAACCAAATACGCTATACTGATAGCGGGACTAGCATTATTTAACCTGGGAGTTCTTAATAACAGCAATGTAAATATAACCAACAACATACATCACATGTACAACTATAGACCACAACTTGGCGAATTATGCTTTTTCGGTTTGAAAAAGGAGAATGAAGACTATGAAGAAATTAAAATAGACTGCATGTTGGTTGGTAGTTTTTTTAGCGATGTCACCGAAGAACAAAATTATGAAAGTATAGTAACCTCACCCAACGAGGGTGGTACTAGTGTTAATAATACGTATAATGCAAAGGAAATGCTCACGGAGACAAAGTATGCAGAAGATGTCAAGGGAAATCCAATTGAACTTAAACCAGGAATGCAGTGCTATGTCATAAAGAAAAAATCCAGTTCTACTATGAAGAAGGATGTCTCTTGTGGGCTTCTGCAGGCTTACGCTGATAAGTCTTTCAAAATTCGGCCCGAAGGTGCCCTCTATCCGTGGGGTTGGGGCGGATCTTCAGGAGGAGTACTTCGTTACCTGAGTCAAGGTCCACGCAGGCCCTATCATCATGGTTGTGTTATTGACAGCTGGCACGGCCGCGGTGGTAGACGACGGCCAAGCCCTACATCCTACAGGTCTGGTATATATCGCTCATATTTTTGTAATTGGTATCAGCGGGAATCATTGAATTATCAGATTTGTGTACCGCATAACTACTGTTACAATCCACCTCAACAAATACACTATGTGTCCTCTATAAGTGGTTTTGCAACCTACTATCCAGTTTATCGTGGACAGTTACCCATATACATATACAAATACAAAGATTCCGGGAGTAAATACAGTACTTTATTAACAGGATTAGCATTGTTTGACCTCGGAATTAACATCTATGCAGTGTGCAATGGATCCAGTGAAGTAAAGGTACCCTTTAAAAACTATAGACCTCAAAGTAATGAAATATGCCTATTTGGTATCCAAAATCAAGACGGAACGGAAGAAGCTAAAATAGACTGTCTAGAATTAATCAGTGGCTTTATGTACGCTGAACAGATTAAGCAATATAGCCTTAGAAATATGGAGCGTAGAACCAACAACGTAACAAAACCTACTGCTGAAAACTCATTCGAAAATGACATCGTACCGTCGCTATACGTCGTATCCACATGGAACTCTTCTGCGACGCCAGTGGTAACGATGTCAATTACTAATTCGAGTGCTTGGTTTGTTCCATCTGCATCTGAAAACTCAACAACATCGAGTGAAGAAACACCATCGTCAGTCTTTAACGCAATAGATGTCAAGGGGACTCCAATAGATATTACACCTGAAATGGAGTGTTATGTCAAGAGAACAACATTCAATACATTAATGAAGATTAAATTCCCCTGTGGTGTGCTTCAGACTTACGCTGAGGAATCTTTAAAACCCATTTCTGCCTTTGACGTAGAGATTGTAAGCGCAAAATCAATCGCTAGTGGCTATGGCAACATAAACTATCTAGGGGGTAGTAATTCAAGCAAAAGCCATCCCTATCCTAGGTTTAGTCCATATTATCCTACACTGAATAATGTAACGCACGGTCCGAATCAGATCTGAACAGTTACGTAGGTACAAAAGTAATTTAAAATATACAAAGTTATATTTATTTATGTAGTTAGTCAAACATTACATAATCTTACACAATTTTACATTTATGCACTTTCTGATGTATCCATCGTTGCTTATAAAATAGATATTTTTCACTGTTGCTTAGCAAAGGGGTGTGGTGTGAGGATCTTGTGATAAGTTCATGGTTTAACATTTTTTTTCAGTCGTAGACTGTTTGCATGCTAAATTGTTAACGAAAAATATTAAATACTTAGATAGGAAAAATGTCAAATTCATGATGTTAATAAATAGTCAAATATTATGTTTACATGGGTACATGATAAGCTGTTGTATACACTCGCGATCAATGAATACGTGTCAGATGTATGAGCGTTTGCATACCCGAGAATATCGACTGGTGATTGCTAAGACCGAGTGTACGAGCGGTACAGTACAGGCATCACCAGGCCTCGAAAGCTACCTACGTGGGTCGTGGGTTCAATTACCTTCTCGGATGTTTGGTGATCTTGGTCGGTATTCCTTTGGTATATGACATCCAATATTTATTAGTACATTGTGCATCAAGGGAGGTAAGTACAGAATTACTAACGAGAGTGTTAGAAGCCCGACGCCGTTAGGCGGAGGGCTTTTATGACTAGAGTTAGTATTTCGCTTACCGACCGTGATGCATAAAATGTTTTCACCACACTGTCTTGCCGACAAAAAAATAAGTTTTAAGACATAATATTATTAAAGGACGTACTGACATTTCTATGACTCCCTAGGGAATTTCACTTTTCTATTACTCCCGCTACGCACGCAAACAATGGCGCGCTTAGACAGCAAGTGTGATGAAAAATTTATTTAGCATTAAGTAGTGTGACTACTTGAGAAAAAATTAAATTACAAATCGAAATAATTAGTAAAAAATAAATAATTTGATTTGAGTTTCACAACAAACTTTATTTATTCAGATTTGTTATTAAGCTGATGAGTATACCTACCTACTTATATAGTTACGTATTAATATTTATTTGCTTACTTACATTGTTTTTAACTACTCTTTTATTTACAAGTCTGTACAATTTACATACATAAATTAAATCTAACTAAGGTTAGTTAGATTTAACCTGGGTGAATATCTGAGCGTTTCAACCGCTTAATTTTGGTGGCATAATTTTTGCCGAAGTTTCTAAACGTCTGAATGTTCTACTTTTTCGTCATTTTGTATAAGATACCCTGCCTCTTTCAAATGACAAAGTAGCACATTGTAACGAATAGAAACTTCGGCAAAAATGATGCCACCAAAATTAGGCGGTTGAAACGCTCTAAAATTAGCCCTTGTGGGCTAATATAGGTACCGAGGATGCTGGCGACATTTGCTCAAATTTTTTTTTATCACATAATTTTGTTTTCGTTCCCCAGCTATTTTATGTTTTCGTTGAAATGAGTCAAAAGATCAACCGGTGAAGGTTAGGATGATAAGTTTGATAACAGCTCTACATTTTGGTACCTATGAATGTTTAAACATCTTATTTTCTAGAAATTATTTTAATCCAAGGTATTCTTGTATTAAGACATTTAGTTTGCTGAGCTACAAACGGAATACGTATTTCTACTGTAAATCAGAGTCCGACTAGGTTTTTACGGTGTATAAACGAGTCTCGTTCAAATGCTACCTCAGCGGTCCTACCGTGAAAATCGAAATTCGTAAATTTCGAGGATTTGTCTCTCTCACTCTTATGACATCTTCGTTTGAGTAACAGAGAAAAATCCTCGAAATTTATGAATTTCGATTTTCGCGGTAGTGGGCCTGATCTACGTGGTGAAATTTTGTATTGGTGGCGATACGAAGAATCCCTGGCGGTTAAAAGGTTAATTAATAATAGTTCCAGTTACCGCCACCGGGTCAGGTACTTAAGTTTGTACGTTCAGCTATATGCCGGGCTACGGCTACATATTACTTATATTATACTCCTTATCATCTGCTACAAGCAAAATGTAACATTTAAACAATTGCTAATGTTTATAAATAATTACGAAGATACCGCGTAGATATAGTACCTAGTACCTATACCTAGTTATCTAGTAATTAATGGTAATAATATATGTAATTGGAAACGCAATTTTATATAAAATTATCCTCCATGTTTTTTTTCTGTATTAGGTTAGGATTAAGGATCGACAGAGCTCGTGATTCTACGCAGGTAGAAATGCCGTCATAGAATGGCATTATTCGGTAGGTAGGTAATAAATAATTGATTTTTAAATATGATTGTATATTCACACCAATTATATTACCCATTATATTCTGTAAGTGAATTTTTTGATATTGTTACGTTATAATCATTTTATTTTTTATATTATTAATTTATTTTAAACTGTAATTAAATAATGACTGTTGGCAAACAGTTAACTTATATAACACCGCTACACATAAAACCTACATCAGTTGACCAATTAAGCGCATTGACGATAGTTACAAAGCAAGTAAAGCAACTAAACGAACGTTTCTTTATACAAGTCAGTAACCAGCGCTTATTGTGCGTTTCGAGGGACGTCTGCGTGTATTATTGTTAAATAAATAATAGCATTTATAAAGCCATGTCACGCCACTCAATAATGCTACTCTGTACGTACTCGATCCTGCTAATAGTGCTATATAATGCACAATTTACACAATCTGAAAATTCCAGACCTAGAAACAGAGTGGAAGAACAAAACTCCTTTGCCAGGTACTATACTCGTAGATATCCAGGTGGTAGGCATAGTTATCCTTCTTCAGGTATGGGCCTAACTTACCGTGGAAGACAAATTTATGCCATCCCTGGTTTACCCTGGGTAAGAAATTCAAACTACATTTACAGTCCTCCTCAGCAAATACACTATGCATCACCTCACGGAGCACCGGTCAGCTATCCTGTATACCGTGAAACTCCACCTATGTATGTATACCAGTACAAGGAATCTGGCAGCAAGTACCGTACATTGTTAGTTGGACTAGCGTTGTTAAACCTTGGAGCGCTTACTGGTGGCACCATCAATTACGGAACAGTCCATAATTCATCCTCAAACAACAACAACTATCAAGACTACAAAGCACGACCGGGGGAAGTATGCATATTACGCATCAAAAAAGACAACGGAGACTACGAAGAAACCGGGATACACTGTCATTTAATAAGTTACTTTATTTACGAAGCTGAACAACAGCAACAGCTACAAAATCAAACCAGCGTCACGACTACTGTTGCAAATACAACCGTTGTTAACACAACCCACGCTCAAGATACGCCATCTTACGCATTGTCACCGAACAGTACGCTGGTGACACCTGAAGTGACACTGGTTACAGCTCCAGTATCCGGTGAAACTGTCACGTCGATTACCAACCCTACCGTCGTCAATGCAATCGATGTCAAGGGACCACCTATTCCAGTAACACCTGGAATGCTGTGTTACGTCATAAAGACGAGTCCGAGTGCTAGGATGGAAAAAGATGTGCCATGTACCCTTCTACAGATGTATGCAGATCAATCATTTATATCCAAGCCTGCTGTTGGTACAGTTACTACTTCAGATGTTGCCTGATGCCGTATTTTAACTCTAGCAATCTGATTCTAATATTAAAATCTGGTCAATAATGTATTTCTTTTTCTCTAGCCTGAATCTCTGGAATATTTGCAAGTACATATATTATATCCGTTTAATTTTAACGGTTAGCTAAACATATATTACAACACTTGTGGGTATATTTTACGCTTACATATTATTTTACAGCAAAAAATTGTTGTAGAATATTCATGAAATAAAACTATGAAAACGGATAAACTCGTGTATATTAAATAAATTTAACTTTATCCCGACGTGTCGAACGCTTTATAGGGTTCTCGGTCTGCGGGCGACTGTAAGTAAACGCCCCTGTCGTCGGGAATGTCGGCGAAAACGTCGGGATGAAGTTACATTTAATTAATATACGCGAGTTTATCCGTTTTCATAGTTTTATTTCATGTGTAATCCTCGCGGTATTCAGAGAAAATATTATGTAGAATATTAAATTAAGCTCTGCAGTGAATATTTGACTCAAATCGAATCGACACACTCTTACTATTTCTAAGTTAAACTGCTTAATTGCTTATTACAACTATCGCTACCTGAATTATTTGGGTAACATCGCCAAAACTAGCGGTAGTAATATTTATTTTAAAAACTATTTAAGCTAGTTTCTGGAAGATAAGTAGGTACTATTGTTATTATTAATTTATTTTAAACTGTAATCCTTATTACTTTTGACATTGCTTTATAAGGTTAATTTATATAATTTTATTTTAAAAAATTTCATTTAATTCATATCAGTTCAGACGATCCGCTTTAGGTGAATAATTATAATGTATTTGCCGCTTTATTTCTTACTTGTATTTTGTCATTTTATGTAATTTGTATTGACGAGCACAATGTGGATTCTTATGGATTGACTACAATGTAATTTATATAGTAATCAAATGTTGTGCAAATAAATAAATCTAAATCTATAATGTATTTTTTTGTTCGTGAGTCGACTTGGCAACTACTAAAACTGTATGTTTGAGCTGCTTTATACATATATGAACATACCTTGGTATCGCAATGACTTAATTTTCTTGACGGTTCACTATTAAATTTTAAAACAAATGAATTAGGTAAGAATTTAAATGTGCATAATATCCACTTATAAAGAATTTGTAATGTGTTTTGGTTTTGTAATAATTTACAACAATAAGTAGGAACTTATATGTATTGTAAATATATATTTTTAGCAAGAGCATTCACATTGTGGTTTACATAATATCTACCTACTATTTCATCATTCATCAACGAAACAAAACTGTACATAGATTTTATTGATGACGCCATTAAGTAAAGCGAAATTACACCGAGGAATCGGAGGAATACCCAGGCGTCAGTCCCATTCATTTTGAGCGCATCGTCGGCAGTAGCGCATCTGTTGCATTGCCAGTATGTGTGTGTGTGTGTCTGTGTGTGTGTGTGTGTGTGTGTGCCTGTGTGTATGCGTGTGTATTTGTAAACATTGCCACAGCCGTCAAAGCCGCGCCTGTGTGCTGTATATAGTTGTGTAAGTACATTCACGGACAGGACGGCTCAGGTGCTCAGTGTTGCCACTTGTTGAATTTAATTCTTCCGTAATTTATGGGGTAATTTTAGTACTAGTATTGTATTGTAAGTATTGTATAGTAAGTAATAATTATAGTCTGATCATCATAGTGATTCAACTGTTATATTAAATAGACTCAATTTTTTTGGTACTTTGTTTTCCACTACTTATAAGTAACAATTACACTATAAGTTGTGATAGTTTTGAAACTTTTTGACTTATGATTTTATTAATACGTTTCATGTATACCAAAAAAGGTTATTTTTAACATATATAAATATTAGATTTTAAGGGTAAATTTATTGAAATTTAATATATGAAGGGTCCACGGAAAGAACATGTCTAGTTAATTCAAATTACAGAAGGAAAAACCACCTTACTTTAAACAGAATAAGGTGTGAATATGCCCTGATTTTTTTAAGATTTGGAGATGTTTTTTCCGTGGACCCTTCATATACTTTCCTACCTGTAATATCTTATTAATACCGTCAAACTAACTAATTTTCTACGTTTTACTGGTGGGCAACGATGAAGTAAAGTAGCAACACTGCTATGTCAGTTTGTTGGCGAGTTCATATCTCAAATTGGTTGCAAAAAAACGAACGTTTATGTAATTCACTAGTCAGTATAAAAGTTGAGCGCTTCAGTACACGTCTACGTGCGTCATTGTAAAATAAATAAAAGCACTGATAACGCTATGTCACGATATTTGATTTTGGTACTTCGTACGTATTTGATTATGCTATTAGTGCTATCTCACTTAGAAGTTACACAAGCTAGAAGATTTGGAGCAGGCAACAGAGTAAGTGGACGTTACTCGCACTCCTATCCAAGGTCCGGTGGACTCTTAGGCAGTCAGCATTTCTACCCTTCATCTGGTAATAGCCCAAGTTATCCGAGCACTGGACTCTCAAATAGTAGTGGATGGCATCATAGTTATCCTATATCTGGTAGTATCCTAAGCTATCCAAGCGGTGGTCATCGAAGCCACGGATACCCCCATATCCCTCATTTATCCTCAAACAAAAGCCTGAGCAGGAACACATACAACATTCGTTCCTACTTTTACAGTCCTCCCCAGGAAATACAATATGCATCACCTCATGGAGTACTGGTCAGCTACCCCGTATACCGCGGATCTCCTCCAACCTACGTGTATCAGTACAAAGATTGCGGGAGTAAGTACAGTTCGTTGTTAGCTGGGCTGGCGTTGTTTAACCTTGGAGCTCTCGCCGTCAGTTATGGAATAGGCAACTACAGATACAGAGCACAACCGGGCGAAGTATGCTTATTCGGCATCAAGAAAGACAACGGAGACTACGAAGAAACGAGGATAGACTGTCAGTTAATAAGTAGCTTTATTTACGAAGAAAAGGTTAAACATCAGCAGCAGAATTACACGACCGTGACGACTACTGTTACAAACACAACCATTGTTAACTCCACAAACGCTCAAGATACACCTTCCTACGTATTGTCACCTAACGGCACGCTGGTGACGCCAGGAGCGGTACCAGATACTGTCGACACTGAAAACGCAACTAATAGAGCTCCAGTACCCGATGGAATTGTGATATCACACTCCACGATTATCAATACAACCATCGTCAATGCAATCGACGTTAAGGGGTCGCCTGTCCAAGTAACACCTGAAATGCATTGTTATGTCATGAGAAGAACACATAGTGCCAAGATGACAAAGGAAGTGCCATGTGGGGTTTTGCAGTTATATGCAGATAAATCATTTAAAAATAAAACCGCTGCTACAATTTTTGCTTTAGCTGCTGCCTGTGCTGTGTTTTATGTATGTTAACTCGCAAATTCTGAATTCTGATATTGTAATTTGCTCAAGAAATGTACGATGTAAAAAACATAGAAATCATTTTAGAAAGGGAACGTAAATTGTTGATGGAAAAAGGGCTATATTTATTTCAAGTAGAGCAGCGCCCCACATTACTATAATATTATGTTTAAATACTGTAGGTATCTAACCCAACCTATTATATTTTCTCTTAATCGTGGAAGCTTGCCACAGCTCTTGTATGTATAATGTTATCGCAGAAATGAGTTGAAAGGTCAACTGGTAACGACTTTAATTGATACCAGTGTTCGTGTTTATAAAGTATCGACGTTTTTTTAATCTCATTTTCACGGTACATTCTTTGCATGCGTGCGTTGGTTCTCTATTTTGAATTCAAAAGGCACAATCTGCGATTTTTTTTCTAATCATATTCATAAAAAATCTATAGGGCGACATCTGGGTCGTGGAGCAAGAGTGACCAGGCTTCTAGGGACGGTCCCGCTGTCAACATTCACAATGGAGAGAACCAAGAAATCTCGAAAAAATATCTATTATGAGTTAGTTGAGCCTTAATTGGTAGTTAAGTATCAATTAATGCAGAAATAGGAGATGTTTTTTTGCCCTGTCTGGGTTGTTTCCATAGTGCTAGTTGCTCAGCGTTAGCGTCCCTACTACGCTATTAATTTTTGCTCCACGACCCAGATGTCGCCCTAAATAAAGAAAATTCTATATGTATTTAGTACTAAAATGAATTTAGCCATTTTTACAAAAGTTGGCCTAATTATAGTAATTAAGTAAGTTATATGGATATTGATAAAGAATTGGAAATTAGGGTAATTAAATAATGACTGTTGGCAAACAGTTAACTTATATAACACCGCTACACATAAAACCTACATCAGTTGACCAATTAAGCGCATTGACGATAGTTACAAAGCAAGTAAAGCAACTAAACGAACGTTTCTTTATACAAGTCAGTAACCAGCGCTTATTGTGCGTTTCGAGGGACGTCTGCGTGTATTATTGTTAAATAAATAATAGCATTTATAAAGCCATGTCACGCCACTCAATAATGCTACTCTGTACGTACTCGATCCTGCTAATAGTGCTATATAATGCACAATTTACACAATCTGAAAATTCCAGACCTAGAAACAGAGTGGAAGAACAAAACTCCTTTGCCAGGTACTATACTCGTAGATATCCAGGTGGTAGGCATAGTTATCCTTCTTCAGGTATGGGCCTAACTTACCGTGGAAGACAAATTTATGCCATCCCTGGTTTACCCTGGGTAAGAAATTCAAACTACATTTACAGTCCTCCTCAGCAAATACACTATGCATCACCTCACGGAGCACCGGTCAGCTATCCTGTATACCGTGAAACTCCACCTATGTATGTATACCAGTACAAGGAATCTGGCAGCAAGTACCGTACATTGTTAGTTGGACTAGCGTTGTTAAACCTTGGAGCGCTTACTGGTGGCACCATCAATTACGGAACAGTCCATAATTCATCCTCAAACAACAACAACTATCAAGACTACAAAGCACGACCGGGGGAAGTATGCATATTACGCATCAAAAAAGACAACGGAGACTACGAAGAAACCGGGATACACTGTCATTTAATAAGTTACTTTATTTACGAAGCTGAACAACAGCAACAGCTACAAAATCAAACCAGCGTCACGACTACTGTTGCAAATACAACCGTTGTTAACACAACCCACGCTCAAGATACGCCATCTTACGCATTGTCACCGAACAGTACGCTGGTGACACCTGAAGTGACACTGGTTACAGCTCCAGTATCCGGTGAAACTGTCACGTCGATTACCAACCCTACCGTCGTCAATGCAATCGATGTCAAGGGACCACCTATTCCAGTAACACCTGGAATGCTGTGTTACGTCATAAAGACGAGTCCGAGTGCTAGGATGGAAAAAGATGTGCCATGTACCCTTCTACAGATGTATGCAGATCAATCATTTATATCCAAGCCTGCTGTTGGTACAGTTACTACTTCAGATGTTGCCTGATGCCGTATTTTAACTCTAGCAATCTGATTCTAATATTAAAATCTGGTCAATAATGTATTTCTTTTTCTCTAGCCTGAATCTCTGGAATATTTGCAAGTACATATATTATATCCGTTTAATTTTAACGGTTAGCTAAACATATATTACAACACTTGTGGGTATATTTTACGCTTACATATTATTTTACAGCAAAAAATTGTTGTAGAATATTCATGAAATAAAACTATGAAAACGGATAAACTCGTGTATATTAAATAAATTTAACTTTATCCCGACGTGTCGAACGCTTTATAGGGTTCTCGGTCTGCGGGCGACTGTAAGTAAACGCCCCTGTCGTCGGGAATGTCGGCGAAAACGTCGGGATGAAGTTACATTTAATTAATATACGCGAGTTTATCCGTTTTCATAGTTTTATTTCATGTGTAATCCTCGCGGTATTCAGAGAAAATATTATGTAGAATATTAAATTAAGCTCTGCAGTGAATATTTGACTCAAATCGAATCGACACACTCTTACTATTTCTAAGTTAAACTGCTTAATTGCTTATTACAACTATCGCTACCTGAATTATTTGGGTAACATCGCCAAAACTAGCGGTAGTAATATTTATTTTAAAAACTATTTAAGCTAGTTTCTGGAAGATAAGTAGGTACTATTGTTGCCGATTTTTAAGATATTAATAAGGATTAATCTATAACTGTCAAAAGTTGATTCTTAGAAATTGGCAACTGTATCTACTTATAATGTGATAACATAAAGAATCCGCGTCAGTTGGTCAAAGAGCACGGGTGTTGGAAGTCGCAATTAAGAAAGTTTATCTGAGTCGCTCGTCAGTGTCTGGATTGTGCGGTATTGTGATATAAAGATTAACACTAATGACGTCATGACACGTTACACGTTTGGATTACATTGCGTTTTATTAGTACTGTCTAATGTAGACTTAACGCAAGCGGGCTTTGGAAGTGGCAATGTAGCAGGGCCACGTTACGGAGCTACCTCTCATAGGTATAGCTACGGTGGAATGCGGAACTCTAGTTTTTCTTATTTCGGTACATCGTCCCACAAATACCCGAAGAGTCAGGGTATCCTTCACTCTTCAACAACCTCAAGATTTGGTTCCAATAGAGGGCTGAACAAGGATACTGTTAACATTCGTCACTATTACTATAACCCACCTCAGGAAATACGTTACGCGTGGGTCCATGGGGGAGTTTCGATCAGCTACCCCGTGCATCACAGAACTCTTCCTGACTATGTGTATCAGTATAAAGATTCCGGGAGTAGGTACAGTTCGTTGCTAGCTGGACTGGCATTGCTTAACCTTGGAGCCATCACCGGTGGCCCCGTCGGTAACGGAACAGGCCACCTTTCAAGCTCAAACAACGACAACTACCAAGCTTACATAACACAACCGGGCGAAGTATGTTTATTCGGTGTCAAAAATTACAACGGACACTTTGTAGAAGCCAAGATAGACTGTCAATTGATAAGTAGTTTTATATACGCTGAACAAGCTAAGAAAGAGCAACAGAATTCGTGGAACCAAACCACTGCGACGATTAACGTGACTAACAAAACCGTCGACGATACAGCCAACGCTCAGAGTATGGCTTCTTTGTCACCGAATGGTACATTTGTGAAGACGGAAACGGCGCCAAGTGCTAAAAACGTACCAGGAGAAAATGTGACGCAATCCGTTAGCGCAAAGGTCACTAATTCAATCGTCGTCGATGCAGTAGATGTCAAGGGGCCACCTATTTATGTCACCCCTGGAATGGAGTGTTACGTCACGAGGAAAACATATATTTCTACGATGGAAAAGATAATGCCCTGTGGCCTTCTACAGACTTATGCAGACAAATCATTCAAACCGAATTCAGCAGCTGTAGTTCCTACTTTGGCTGCTGTCTGTGCTATGTTTTTGGTTTGTTAATTTCAGGGCTCTGAATTCTGTTTTTTTGCTCAATAAATGCGCCTTATATTGTTACCGCTCAATCTTTTTGTTATAATGCTGTCAATAATATCGAAAATACGAGTAAGTAATTCATAGTAAGTTTATAACCCCGCTTAAATAATTTTACGAACGTATTTTTATAGTCTTGGATTGGTACTATTGGTAGCTGAGGGAAATAGAATATTCATTGACACTGGCGGATTAAAACTTAATCCTTTGAGGCGGTTTGCTTGTAATTCCCGAGATTGCATACCCTACTTGTAATTGAACTACTTACAGCACTATTACTACTCCAATATATACAGGGTGCCCGCGAGGAAAGGGAAAAAATTCAACAGCGGAGTTCTGACCAATTTTGAAGTTAAAAATGTCCCATGAAGTTTTCTGGATTCAGTCTATTTTAAGAGAAAATTTGATTTTTTCTTAAAACCGTTTTAGACCGTTACACTATGATAAACGCATTTTAGGAAACGATTTTGTCACCATGTTGTCTTAGTCTTGTCCCACTTAATTGACAGAAATCAAATGAACAAAAATATTTTAAATTACCTAGCAAATGTAAAAAAAAACTTTAAAGTGTATTTTTTGCGATAGTTTGATTAATAAAATCCTTTTTTTGTGTATTAAGGCATTCAAAACATCAAAAAAAAAACTTAAAAAAAATATATTTTTTTAGCAGATTTGACCAAAACTCTTTTAACATTTTTTGCTTCTTTTAGTCTCTGGAATATGCTGTTAGAATTTTTCCCTAGAACTGAACAACTAGTTTGTACTCAGTCATGGAAGATAGTAACACTTATTTTATTTATTGAAACATAAGTTTACACGACATTACAGTTAAAAACCGTCATGCAATTAAAATTTTTAAATTGGAAAAATAGGGAACATTATGTATACAGAGTGGCTAGTAAGTAGCTCGACAAACTTGAAAGGTGTATTCCTGAACACATTTTGAGGCTATTGTGTCATATGGACTTTTCTGGATTCGGCTTAATTTAAGAGATAATGACATGTTACTCAAAAAACTAGTTTCGTCACTAGTCACTGAAAAATGCCTGCACATTTAAAATTCTTTATCCGTTTTCATAGTTTTATTTCATGTGTAATCCTCGCGGTATTCAGAGAAAATATTATGTAGAATATTAAATTAAGCTCTGCAGTGAATATTTGACTCAAATCGAATCGACACACTCTTACTATTTCTAAGTTAAACTGCTTAATTGCTTATTACAACTATCGCTACCTGAATTATTTGGGTAACATCGCCAAAACTAGCGGTAGTAATATTTATTTTAAAAACTATTTAAGCTAGTTTCTGGAAGATAAGTAGGTACTATTGTTGCCGATTTTTAAGATATTAATAAGGATTAATCTATAACTGTCAAAAGTTGATTCTTAGAAATTGGCAACTGTATCTACTTATAATGTGATAACATAAAGAATCCGCGTCAGTTGGTCAAAGAGCACGGGTGTTGGAAGTCGCAATTAAGAAAGTTTATCTGAGTCGCTCGTCAGTGTCTGGATTATGCGGTATTGTGATATAAAGATTAACACTAATGACGTCATGACACGTTACACGTTTGGATTACATTGTGTTTTATTAGTACTGTCTAATGTAGACTTAACGCAAGCGGGCTTTGGAAGTGGCAACGTAACAGGGCCACGTTACGGAGCTACCTCTCATAGGTATAGCTACGGTGGAATGCGGAACTCTAGTTTTTCTTATTTCGGTACATCGTCCCACAAATACCCGAAGAGTCAGGGTATCCTTCACTCTTCAACAACCTCAAGATTTGGTTCCAATAGAGGGCTGAACAAGGATACTGTTAACATTCGTCACTATTACTATAACCCACC
>JALPQI010010788.1:0-39574 GCA_025490895.1 Thaumatotibia leucotreta
CATGTCCACGATCACCATCGGCTTCTCCTTCGACTGCTGCCCGCCTGCAACAATCATACATTATTATTACTACCCTACAGGAATGTCACCAGGCCTGCGACCATATAATATAACATGGACGTCTAACGCCAGCTCAAAAATGCCCCCAAAAACAATTGTTCAATTGTGCCAAGATGGGCAGGACATAGCGCTTTTCTTTACACCGCACATATTATATGCGCAATAATTTAGTATAATTTATATTTGCTATGGTAAACAATATAATTATAATGTTAATAGTTACGCTATTGTCTTAGGTTTAATAAATACCTGTAAAGATAGATGTAAGTGTGGAAAATAAATAAAATAAAATAAAATAAGAAAAATATTTCGGCGCAACATTTTTGACAAATGTTTATAGAAAATAGCCAATCAAAACTTTGATGGACCAATCACAACTATTTTTAAATGGCGGTTTAAGTTGTTATAGGTTGATATTGAAATTCATTATCATGATGCATTGAAGAGGGGGTGACGCTTGTCAACTAAAATTCAGGACCGTTTTTGAAAGGCAATTTAGTATGGCGTGCGGCTTCCATGTTTTATTTGTTTGTAGTTGAGCATAGTAATAGTACCTACTAGCTTAGTTTAAGTAACCTGCTACCTACTTATGTCAAGATTTCAATTTGTAAACAAATTCTGTTATTTCCAGTATCTGGTTTCCCGCGATACAGGCGTAGCCTAATGCGGAGACCCCTGGAATATATATACTCTGTGTTTTCTGAAATAAATATTCTTTATTCTTATATCAGATGCCATATACTCATAGCATACATCACACATTACATAATCAGTCTATCTCAGTCCACAGCTGGACGTAAGCCTCTCCTAGTATCTATGCGTATACGGACTACGGACACATTAGGAGGTAAATGTCAATAACGCCACGCTGGGTAAGCGGGTTGGCGATCGCAGTAATGTGTCCTGTCCACTATGACGAGGCTGCTGCCCGCATCAATCTTATATCAAAGAATGGTCAGTGACACTTCAATCCCTTAGTCGACTCGTACGACACCCGCGAGAAGAGGGGTGGTGGCAAATGTATTCGTCTTACTGCCTCCACTATACAGCTAATGACAATGATAATGACCCTGCAATGCAAGAGTGTCAACAAGCTTAGAGCGCGATGTGCTCCCGATGCCATGTGTATTATTAAAAAATATATTTGGCTATAGGAAGAGTAATTACCATGATTTTAACCTTTTGACCGCCAAAACTACTAAATGTGTCGATTGTGTCGTATGCTGTCGAGCCTACCACATCAGCAAATATAACGTGATCATTATGGATGCTGTCAAAGTTTTTGTACTGCTGACAGATCGTGAGGTTTATATTCTTTATAAATACTGTCGTGTGGGCCACATTCTGACGCAAGAGGTAAGGCGTTCAAAAGGTTAAACTGTTTGCGTTAGGTTTAAATCTGAACTTACACTCTATATTATCAATTTTATATGGTCTAAAAACTCCGAACTCTTTTGGATTAAAAAGTTTGATAATAATTTATGTTTGGTGTTAAATTAGGTCGTGGTGTCACTAAGTGTATGTGGCGTTGACTCGACGTGATATCCCTACCCCAATATTATACGCTTCTATATATGACATTATCCGGGTTATTAAATCTGCACTAAGTGACAGTGTGACAATGTTCAAATTTCAAACAGATAAAAGTGCAACATAGAACCTTGTAATATTGAGGCCGCCATATCCCGTTTTAGGCGATAAAAGTGTAGAAAATGGAAACTAAATTATGACAGCTCACCTGCTTTTCTCGTGTCCACTGTGTCCTCATCTTCTTCCACATTCATGTTGAAGTATTCATCTGTTTTTCCATCTTGATATGACGGTACTACCATGACCTAAAAATAATATGATAGTCTTTATATAATTTGATTTACCTAAAGACGATTAGACCACGATTTCTAGTTTCCAATTAGTATATGACGTTCATAATTCACATTTGATACATTTTAGGAATCGGTAACTGTTTTAACCATTTGACAGCCGACAAAAAGTCAAAGTTTAACCTTTTGGACGCCAATGACTGATATATGGGCTCCGACGCCAAATACCGTTTTATAAGTCACAGTACTCACAGACGACAGATAAATATAAACCTAAACGCACGAGTATAAAGTTCAAATTCAGTTTTGACAATACGGTGACGTGGCGTCTGAGTGACAGTTTTTGTATTAGACATGGCGCCGAAAAGGTTAAATTTGAATTTGTAAGTCTTGTAACCAGGGATCGGAAACCGGCTTTGATTCCATACAAAAGAACGGTTATTTTTTCGTTTTTCAGTGTATAAATTCTTCTTCTGTTAATGAAGTAGTCATTTAAAAATACGATGTTGTAAATTATATAAAATATTGAGTACATAAAGAGTATAAGATATTTAAAAATATTGGGCTATTTCAAGGTTTTTCTAAAAAACCGGATTCGATCGCCGTATAACGCCGATAACGCGTTCTGTATCATAACGAGTTAGGTTTGTGAACGATTGTGAAAATGTTAAAGTGCACTGTATATAAATGTTGCACTTACACTTTTAGCTTGAATCAACAGCTCAAAAGCCTGTTTCTCCCTCTTCAGCGAAGTGAGATACGCCTGTTCCTCCACAGTTTTATCATGTATCACAAAATACACTTTGCACCTCCCCTCCCCTTCAGGTTTCCTGGCCTCGAACAGCTCTATCTGCCGCACCGCAGCCACGTCACTGTGGTACAGAACTATGTATTCTGGTCGTAGGGTTTCTAGTGATTGCTCTAGAGAAAAGTGGTTGCCATTCTCTTTGAACGTTCTTATGCAAATGATGGGCTTTTCAGTCTCTATTTGTGTTATATCCAAGTTGTCTATCTAAAAAAATAAGATGATAACGGGATTTTAATTTAAAGGTATATTTAAATTGAGTTAAATTCGGATCAAATGGTACTGGCATTATAGAATGGCAGATAAATTTTAAATAATTCACCATCAAATTACCGACGTTGCGTAAGTAAGTATACCAAATTTCAGCTCAATCGGTTGAATTGAACTGCTTTAAATTTAAGTTACAAGATACCCCTGAACTATACATACACTGCAACTGTTGCCAGTTAGTAAAACATAATTCAAAAATGGAGTAAATTTTGGTAAAGTTATGTAGTGGGTCACTTCAAGGTGATCATCATGTTTTGAGCAATGGTAAGCGGCAAAGTGTAACGTTTAACTGAACTGGATACGTTCACAATGAGGGTTTTCTCGAAAATGCATGCCACTAGTTGGCGCCACTTAGTCGTAAGGTCCCGCTAAGAAACACAATTATCTAGCTCCAAAAAAAAAACTAACTGGAAGGCATTTTTATTTTTTTATACAATTTTATTAACTCGCACAAAACATTTAAACACGAAAACTATAGGCGCTCTGAGAGTTTAAACAAGTTTCTGGACCTGACGCCTCAGTGCTGCCGCCCTGGTGAACGTCATTTCAGAAAACCCTCATTCAGTTATAGTCCGAGCCCGAGCTGACGATATTGACCATACCTGTGAAATGGGTTCAAACATGCTCTCATCATTCGACGCCTTCTCACCCTGCGTGGCGAGTTGCGTCAATGTCAACACGTAATTAGTTCTATCGCATTCTTCTATTTCTTCCTCTTCAAGCTTGTTCACATCACTGGCATTCGGCTCGTCTGACAACTTGGGTTCCTTTTTAAATTCACTAGGTGTCGCATTTATATTTTTGTACTTAGAGGCTACTGTCGTTATATTCAAGTCTCTCCTAAAAGCGGTGTAGAAAAGATATTTGTTCGGGCCCATGGTCAGGAAGTTGTTCAATTGGCTGCATGTTCGACTGTCTTGGCAGAGAATCAATATTTTTGTGCTGTTTAAACTTCCTTTATTCTTTTTCTTGACCTCCTCAGGTATTTCATCTAATAATAAACCGCTAAGAACTTTCCATTTCGGTAAATGTTCGGGATCGAATTCTGAATGAGAAAACAAAAAAATGACATTTTGAGCTTGGAAACGATTGAGAGAAAAAAAGCCGTATTGTATGGTGTTGAATTCTGTTTTCTATAGTTGAGAGTTTGAATTGTCAATAGTTTCATACCGTTTTTGTGATTATAAACCCTGGACTTGGCCAGCCTGAAGAGTTGTTCCGCGGAGTCCAGGAGGATCCAGCCCGAATTGACTCTGGCATATTCTGGAGTCCGGTATTTACTCACTAGTGCGTAAAACGAGACGGAATCGTCGTGAATGAGGTTGCTGAAATTATTAAAAAATATATAAGAGTTTGCCTGCAGGACAAGAAAATACAAGTACCTATAGTACGGCGATGGCGCCAGTCCAGTAATAGAAAAGTACCCAATAATGTACCTTCATACATTCTCATTTTAAAGAAACTAAGACTTAGCTTGTGTATAAACCAGGCCAGGTTTGTTCGGCTATATTTTTATGGGATATCCCTTAAGTTGTTGACTGTTGTGTTGTCAAGCTATAGTGTTGCTGTACCTGTCATCTGTACTCACATAATCATGCTCCGAAGCACCTTCAGGTCCTGAACGTACTCTTTGACCCTCGTGCTTAGCTGGTGCCACACACAGTCCAGCTGTGATTGCAGGATTTTGTGGAATTTCTTTGAAATGCAGTTCTCAGTTGTTATTTCCTAAAACAATATTTCCGTTAGATGTCAAAAGATCCAGAGTTTGGAAGTACCTACTAGCTATATTTTATGTATAGAAATCGTATTGGAAAGCGATCAATTGCACAAACGCACTGACAAATGTGCATGAGTACAAAGTGCCGACATTCTAAATAGAAAATAAAAGAACATTCAAAAGTAGATTATACCTTCTTATTTAAAATGTTGATCGATTATTATTACATAGCTTAGTCTCATACTCATATGAAGGGCCATGAATCCTGAAAACGTGGTACACTACACCTCTTTGACCCTTACACTTACAGGTTTACACATTACCATGAACTGCAGATAAAAAAAAAATTTAACGGCATGTTTCAAACGCTCAAACCTAAAAACGTCATTATGAGGTCTTTGGCGTCAAAACCAGTTTAACCTTTTAACCGCCACACCACTGTCGGCTATAACATATAAAGTTCCTACAAATTTTAGATGTGAATACTCTCACTTCAGGTGTTATTACGTTTTTGCCTAAACTTTAACCTTTTGAACGCCAAAAACTCCGTGAGAGGAAAGCCGTTCAAAAAATTTAATTAATTTTATACCAATAAAGGAAGGTATTTCAAGAGTGCGGCACGGAAAGAACATGACTAGACTATAGACCTACGGTCTACTAGGACGAGTAAGTACTATAAGCTCTAAATCGGAAGCACCCATAACTTATATTTGTCATCGAAATGTCGCCTTGGAAGGAGGTACATACATAAAATATCTATTATAAATTATAACTATATACTGTCGTTTTGTACCCACACCACAAGCATTAAATGAGCTTACCGTGGGACGTGGGACAAAATTGATTTGTGAATTTTGTCACAGAATATTTATTTACTTTATTCGTTTTCATATTCTTCTTTATTCAATACGTTCTTGGCGTTCAACACATCTACATATCTTACCTGCATGTCAAGAGTCCGGTTAACGCTCTTCAGTTGCTTGACGGTGTAATTCATGATGTCGAGCAAGCATATCTGAATGTTTTTCACGTTTGAGGAGAGCGGCACGTGTAGTTCTACCACTTCCGCTTGCTTGTTCTTGAGACATTTTATGATGGTGCCGTGGAACCTGCATTACATTCACATCAGTCTTCCGTCCAGTGCTGGACATAGGCCTCTGCTATTAACTATACGTATGGACGCATCAGGAGAAAAGTTGTGCACACAGTAATCCGATTATAAAATACACATAGGGTACATTGCTAGTAATTGGCCATTCTCCAGTAAATGGACACCTTAAATAAAATAGTACATTAAGACACAAGTGCGAAAAACATGAAAGTCGAAACGAGTGGCGATGTTTTCGACACGAGTGTAATCGACACGAGTTACGAATTTCGTTTTTGCACGTGTCTCGTAGGTACGTTTTTTAGTGCAGATGGCCCTCCGAAGTTTTGGACCTGACGTAAAATGACACACTTCTCGCACTAGAGCCTAAAAAAGGCACCATCTGTACTAAAAATGAACTGTATGTGCTTAAAGTTAGAATTCATTTTAAAACGATGTGTCATGTCAATGTCAATCACTCTCCCTCTTCCAAAATGAATTCTAATTATAAGTACCTACATTTTTATAGGAGGTGGCCAGTTACTAGCAATTCATTTACCCTACAAATATAATTTACAGAAGTAATCAGACTACCTTTTGCCCAACTTTGATTAGAAGGCAAATGCCCATACTCGCGATGCTGGGCAAGCGGATTGGCGATCGCAGTAGTGTGTCCACTATGATGACCAGAGATCAGAGATCGGACAAATGTGCGTCATTGTTCGCAATAATATGGACATGAGTCCAATGTCTCCAATGTTGATTAAATGAATAATTAAACGAAAAATTTCTTGAAATTTGATTTCGAAGGCTTAAGGTGACTATTTACGAAGGTTTTCATTGTTACGGGTTTCAAATAGGTAAAATAGAAAATTGTTAAAAAATGACTAAATTATTAATTATTCAATCAACTTTGGAGTCATTCCATATCATAGCGAACGATGACGCACATTTGTCCGATCCCTGATGATGACGCAGCTGCCCATCATCATCGATCTTCTATGGTGACACTAAACTTCAGTCCTTACGACATCCGCGGGAAGCGCTGGGATGGTGACAAATGTATTCTTAGTATTCTTACTACCCTCACCACACGGCCAGTAAATAAGAAATCTATCCTAATTACCTATGATGATAGTTATTAAATAATTACATATACTTTAAATACGTCAAAATGCCCTTATTCACAAAACCTTACAGTACAGTCAAGTGCAAAAATAAGTATCGAAAGAATCCGCTCATAAATATGTTACGACGTTCTTATTACACAGAATTAGAGTGCACTGGGACATATTTTTGAGCATTTTCATGTACACCTTATTTTGTCGTTGACTGTACCTACATTAGTTGATTTATCTCTTGGACCTAATTAGGAATCAAATGCAAATTATGCAAACGACAAAAGAGAACTAACGATTCATTTACTAATGGAGGTTCATAAGTAACGGTAATTAACGTTAAATGTACCAAACACACAATTTGATGTGTTCAAATAAATACCTATTTAATTTGATGTTCCGTCGCATCCCAGGAAATTACTGCGCGGTAGAAATAAATATGTCCTGACGAAGTTTTTGACATTCCTTAGAACCGAAATTCAGATTGGAATCGTCGACGATTCGAATAGTTATAAATAGTTACCTATTTGCGAGATTGTTGTTATTTATTTATTTTTATAAGAATAAGAATAAGAATAAGAATGGTTTATTTGGTGGTCATACAATACAGAACAATAAATACAAGTATCAAACAGTAAGGATTTGAACACCAAAAAGGATGCCACTCAGCATGTGTCGTGTCAGATGACACGACGCTGGTTTTCAGGGCAACCGAGCTAAAAAGTGAAAAATAAAAATAACTAGAAAAAATAGGTAAAACAGTAACAAGAGTCGGTAAATGTGTAAGATAAACATAATGTAGGACTTAACATAATTATCTTAAAAACATAGTGGCAAAGTGTACAATATATTTGGTAAACACAACTTTAAAATCTAATTTTACTAACTGTTAACGCCTGGTAACACCGGCACCGGCGTTGACCAATCCAGACGACCGTCGGTAGCCAATCAGAGGGCTCCGTGAGCGCGACAACAGCGCCCAGGTTGCGGGCGCTCGACACCACAAAAGCGGAGCACCGAGCCCAGAAATCCCTCTTTCCTTCTAACCACTGAAGCCGCCGCACGTGTCCTAGACATTAACAAGAACCTATAGATTGTACTTTATCCATGATTAAAATGGTAAACTATTAAAGTAGTTTAATTTACTAGAGGCTACAACATAATTGGCGACCGTGACAGGACACGTGCGGCAGGTCTATTATCTTAAAATTGCAGAGCCTGACTTTCGTCGGCCATATTGGAGCGTCGTGGTCTTGGAGCCGACGACGTCGCAAGCCGAATCCAACCACCGCCAGCCTTCGCCGCCAGCCCAGTAACGCGTGCCCGAAGAGGAGGAC
The DNA here is from genome assembly GCA_025490895.1 of Thaumatotibia leucotreta. NCBI lineage: Eukaryota > Metazoa > Arthropoda > Insecta > Lepidoptera > Tortricidae > Thaumatotibia > Thaumatotibia leucotreta. Next base: position 8,215 of record JALPQI010010788.1, read on the forward strand.
TGCCGAGGGACGGCTGCGGCGAAGTCCAGGGAACCGTGAGATTGGGACGGACGATCGACGGCGTCGGATAACACGACGCGACCGCGTGGCGCGCGGCGAGACAAGGCGAGTGCCCTGATCCTAGAAAGTGCCCATCCGTACCCACTTTTATATTTTAGGTCAAGTCCCTTCTTTCTAATCCCAACTTAAATTCTCAATTTCAATATGCAGACTACAAACTTGACTACAATTTAACCTAAACATACCTATTTTGCAGTTCATTGATCTTTGACCATTACGTAACTAAACTCGACAAATTACTTTAACTTAAATAACCTTGAATCCCAACTAGATTGTCTTTAAACTGAGTGCCTACTGTGATTTATTGCATCTATTTGTGTTTTACCTACAGGACAGTTTCTTATCAGCTTGTTTTTAGTGATCTTCAAATACCTAACCTCTCAGTGCACGTTGTGTGAGTTAACTTAAATACCGCTTCAGTGCCTATCTATTTAGGCTTTCTTAATTAAATAAGGCAGTGCAGTGAAAACCTGTGCATTCCTTTAAAGATATAATAATAAATACCTAACGCGTTTATTTAAAACCTGACTGAGGCGGCTTGTTTGTGCCTATGTTATCGCCAGCTTGCCTACGCATTTACGTTTAATTCATTTGCACTTAAAAAACCCTTGTTTGCAAGCGCACGTGTGCCATTCTAAAATTAATTTAACTTATTTCCTTTTCTCTTGCTGACATAAACAATTTCATTCAACTTCACGCCACCCTTGCCTGCGCTTTGGTTCTTGCACGCATATGCACCCTTTCTTTTGCACGATTTCAGTGACGAGGCTGCCCACGTGCGCGCCGCGTGCCACGCATACATACCACGTGCCCACGTGTGCTTCGCGTGCCACGTGCGACCACGTGGCTGCGCACCGGGCCACCTCGGCGTAGCTGTTGAAGGCATCAGGGGCGTGAGCTGTTTTGCCAATTTAACTTTTTGCTGACGTGGATACTTTTTAACTCTAAATAATATTTTTTCTCCAATTAATTCGTCTGTTTTGCCAGCTCAGTTAACAAACACAATTCAACATGACTGAAGCTGCAAAAAAGGAAGCTCTCTTGGCCGAATTACGCATTAAGCGTGGATCCATAAAGGGTCAAGTTTCTAAATTTCGTGGTTATTTAAATACAATTAAGGATGATGAGGTGTTAACGGGAATTAGATTTAATGAGCTTACCTTAAGATTAAATAAAGTTATAGAGTTATCCACGCGCCTAGACGAGCTGCAAACTTCGATTGAGGTAGTTAATTCTGAAAGCCTTGAGAGTGAGCTCCTAGAAAGGGACGCTAATGAATCTCACATTAATTCTGCTATAGCTGTAGCTCAAAATATATTAGAACGCTCTCAAGCTCAGAAACCCTCACCTGAGCCGTCTGTAAAAACTTGTTCTTCGGGCGGTTGTCATTCTGAGCACCTCGGCTTCAAGTTGCCTCAAATTAAAATAAATAAATTTGATGGATCTTATTATAAATGGATGGAATTTAAGGACCTTTATGAATCTCTGATTCATAACAATGACCACATTAAGCCGATCCACAAGTTTCACTACTTAAGTTCATACCTTGAAGGCGAGGCTGCTCGTGTAATTGCAAATTTAGAAGTTTCAGCTGTCAACTATACTGAGGCCTGGAAACTGCTGTGTGACAGGTTCAGTAATAAAAGGCAATTAATTACTAATCATTTGAATGCATTGTTTAATATGGAAAATATACAGCGGGAGTCTGATAAGTCGCTTAGATTTTTAAGCGATAATTTCACTAAAAACCTCCGAGCGTTGAAAACATTAGGTCAACCTACGGAGCATTGGGATACAATGTTAATTCACATGTTAGCTGCAAAACTAGACGCAAATACATATTCAAAATGGGAAGAGCACAGAAATACTCTTCAAGAGTGGCCTACACTTGAAGATTTCAAGGAATTTCTAAAAAATCGTGCAGATATATTAGAAAACCTGTACCGATCTAAAAGAGAAAAACAATCTAATCACAGGTTAGAGCCTGTGACTAATAAAAATTCATTTAAACATGATAAAAACATAAAAACCTTCATGATTTCAGAAAAACAAGGTGACAACAAAGGTCGGCCGTGCGTCGTGTGCCGTGGTGATCACAGAGTGTACGACTGCCCAGCCTTCAAAAAGATGTCGGTCGACGAGCGCTGGTCGCGGGCGTCCACTCTGAGACTCTGCCATGTCTGCCTCCGCCCGGACCACGAGACCCGTCAGTGCAAGCTCAACGGTTGTCGTGTATGTAAGAGACGTCACAACACATACCTACACAACAACACACAAACCACTAACAATCTGTCTAGTGGGTCTAACACAGATCTAATAAGCCAACCCACCGACAGCGTTAGGGAGGAAGCTACTTCCTCCTCAACAATGGTAACTTCTGACAGTGCCGAGGTGCGAAACACCCTCACTGCTAATACTTCTCTCAACAGTAGTGAAGCATTGCTCTCTACTGCTCTAATTGAAATTGTAAATCCTGTCAACAATAAGAGAGAGACAGTCAAATGTCTCTTGGATAACTGTTCACAGTCTAATTATCTTACTGAAGCGTTGAGGCAACGCCTGCAACTTGACCTTCAGCCTCTAACTGCCACAAATGTAACGGGAATAGGAAATACCTCTCTGACCTATAAACCTATGAGGTGCGCAGCTCATATAAAATCTAAACTGACCAATTTCAATGCTAACGCAGACTTTCTTGTCTTAAATAAAATAACTGATCAATTTCCTAAAAAATATGTTGATATTAGTTATCTTAACTTACCTGCATCGATGAAACTTGCAGATCCAACCTTTAACGTTCCATCTCAAATAGATATGCTATTGGGAGTTGAATTGTTCTGGTCGATCGTTACTGGAAGGGCAAAAACATTGCAAGGTAGTAAGTGCACCTTTCTTATCCCTTCAAAGCTTGGGTGGCTTGTAGCCGGTCCGATAGAGGGCGCCACTGCCTATGTAAACTCATTAAACACAAGTACTCATTGCTGCATGTCTGACCTGTCTGCCCAAATGACTAAGTTCTGGGAGACGCAGGAGGTACCGCAAGAAGCGGACTTCAAAAATGGAGGTGAGTTCGATTCTCATCCCATAGAAAAACATTTCACAGATACCACATATCGCCAATCTGATGGCAGGTTTGTAGTGCGTCTACCTTTAAAGGATACGCCCGACTGCCTAGGCAACACATTTAACATTGCTAAAAAACGCCTATTCAACTTAGAAAAACGTTTCAGTAAACAACCTGAACTTAAAAAAATGTATACTGATTTCATAAACGAATATGAAAGTTTAGGTCATCTGTCGGAATCTAAGCAATGTTACAATGCTTATCACGTCCCTCATCACCCAGTGATGAAGGACAGTGAATCTACACGATTAAGGGCAGTCTTTCATGGCAGCTGCCCAACCTCCTCTGGTTATTCTATTAATGATATCCAGATGGTAGGACCTAACATACAAAACTCGTTATTTGACATATTGCTTAGATTCCGACAGTATAGATATGTGCTGTCGTCTGATATAGAAAAACAATATCGTCAAATCTTAATTAATGAAGCAGATAGACACTTGCAAGTCATTTTGTGGCGTGAAAACGAGCACCTACCTATTCGTTCTTTGACCTTAAATACTGTTACGTATGGCTTCGCCTCTTCCAGCTGGTTAGCGGCGCGTTGTTTGTGGCAGTTAGGGGCTGAGAGCAAGGATCCATTAGTTAAGACTATAATACAAAATGATTTTTATTGCGATGACTTACTGACAGGCGCAGATTCTGTAAAGGAGCTGCTTCATATACAGGCCGAGGTATCAAAGGTCCTAACCGCCGGTTGCTTTAACCTACGTAAATACCGCTCGAATTCAAACGAGTTATTAAGTTCTGATTCTATTAATCAAAATGATCATTTGGCATTGAGCCAATCTTGTCAAACACTTGGACAGGGCTGGCTGCCCAGCCAAGATATTCTAAACTATGCAATTAAGCCTTATGAATCTGATGAAAAGGTTACAAAGAGATCAATATTATCAAAAACGTTCCAAGTCTTTGATCCCTTAGGCCTGTTAAGTCTGTGCACAGTTAAACCTAAAATATTACTGCAAACCTTATGGAAAGAAGGCAAAGATTGGGACGAACCGGTTTCACCAGAAATCCAGCGAATCTGGATGCGATTCATTAAAAACTTACATCATATAAAAATGCTTAGTATACCTAGATTTGTGTTGTGCGATGCACCCTCCACAATAGAATTACACTGCTTCTCTGATGCAGCAGAAACTGCGTATGCAGCCTGCATTTATGTTAAAACAATTTCAGGCTCGGGTGAACAACAAGTACACCTACTGTGTGCGAGAGACAGAATTGCTCCAATCAAGAGAACCAGCATACCACGACTTGAATTGTCAGGTTGCTTGTTAGCTGCGCGAACCTACGCAGCTGTAGTAAAAGCCTGGAGACGTCCTGTCTCTCGTGCAATATTCTGGACTGACTCTAGCTGCTGCCTGGCTTGGCTAAAAACTGACATTAGCAAATTAAAGACCTTTGTGGCCAACAGAGTGGCGGCTATAGCCAGTCTCACCCCAGGAGCTACCTGGAGACATGTACCTACCAAAGAAAATCCAAGCGACCTCGCAACCCGTGGCGTAGACCCACAACATGTCTCTGGAGCCGCTCTTTGGTGGCATGGCCCCGAGTTCCTACTAAAACCTGAAGCTGAGTGGCCAGACTTGAATTCTGTGCCTCCGGAGGTCTTGCCTGAAATCAAGGTAACTTCTATGCTTACAACTTTAGAACCTGAGCCATCGATCATTGATTTTGATAGGTTTTCAAAATATAAAAGATTACAACACGCCATGGCTTATGTGCGCCGTTTCATTAATAACTGTAAACCTAGATTACCTAAACTAACGGGATCGCTGTCGGCGCAGGAACTCGCAGACTCGCTACATACTTTAGTCAAAATTGCTCAACAACAGTCGTTTAAGTCTGAAATAGAAACGATGCACAAAGGTCACAGGTTGAGCCCTAAATCACATATCACAACTCTGTCTCCGTTCCTTGACTCTCAAGGCATCTTGAGAGTCGGGGGGAGGCTGGAGGCTTCTGATCGTAGCTACGACCAGAAGCATCCCATGTTATTACGTGCTAAACACACTCTAACCAGACTCATTTTTACACATGAACACATACGTCTCTTACATGCAGGTCCACAGTTGTTATTATGTTCAGTTCGAGACATTATATGGCCGGTCGGAGGCAGACATCTCGCAAGAAGCACGGCCCGCAATTGTGTCACTTGTAGGCGTATTTCTGGTCAAACTTTAAAAAATATTATGGGCAACTTACCCGAACAACGCACAAACACTGATTTTCCATTCACGTCAACTGCGCTTGACCTAGCTGGTCCCTATTTCATAACCGATCGCCGCGGACGTGGATGCAAAATTACCAAATGTTATATGTGTCTATTTATATGTCTAAGATATAAATGTGTACATTTAGAAGCTGTAAGCGACCTGTCTAAAGATTCATTTATGCTTGCACTTCGCAGATTTATCGCCCGACGCGGTAAGCCCGCGGAGTTGTTCTGTGATAACGGTAGAAACTTTGTAGCTGCAGCTAAAGAGATTAATGACTTTTATAAACTATATCAAAATGATATATCTGATTTTGCAGCTGGTCAAGGTATTAAATTTAAATTTGCGCCAGCTTACGCTCCTAACTTTAACGGCTATGCTGAGGCCGGTATTAAAAGTGCTAAATTTCATCTAAAAAGAGTATTAGGTACTACTCATCTCACATTTGAAGAGCTGTCCTCCTTGTTCACTCAAGTAGAGGCAATATTGAACAGTAGACCACTCTGTCCACTATCCTCCTCCCCCAATGACTTAGACCCCCTTACTCCCGGGCACTTTCTGGTTTTTAGGGCGCTCGAGTCGCTGCCGCCGCCGCCACTTGAAGACCGGAACCCACAACGCCTGGACCGCTACCTCAAGCTGGAGCAGCTGCGTCAACACTTCTGGAAGCGGTGGTCGTCGGAGTTCGTGTCTCTACAACAGCAACGCTACAAGTGGCGCGAAAGACAACGCGATCTACGCCTGGGAGAGCTGGTGCTCATCAAAGAGGAAGGCTTACCACCGCTGCTGTGGCGCATGGGCAGGGTAGTCAAGCTATACCCCGGCAAGGATGGCGTGCCGCGTGTCGCGGACCTCAACACTGCCAGGGGGCTCGTCAAGCGAGCACTCAACAGAATATGCCCGTTACCTATGCAAGAAAGGGATTCCTGAAAGATACTCTTTCAGCGCCCCGGAGTATGTTAACGCCTGGTAACACCGGCACCGGCGTTGACCAATCCAGACGACCGTCGGTAGCCAATCAGAGGGCTCCGTGAGCGCGACAACAGCGCCCAGGTTGCGGGCGCTCGACACCACAAAAGCGGAGCACCGAGCCCAGAAATCCCTCTTTCCTTCTAACCACTGAAGCCGCCGCACGTGTCCTAGACATTAACAAGAACCTATAGATTGTACTTTATCCATGATTAAAATGGTAAACTATTAAAGTAGTTTAATTTACTAGAGGCTACAACACTAACAAATCTAACAATATAAAACTATGTGGTCAGAATAGTGAGATCATGTCGTGTGTAATATTAAAAAAAAAAAACGATAATCTTAAAATTACAAAAGTTGTCCAGTTAAATGCTTCTTAAGGTTATTTTTGAAAGATGCAATGGATTTACAATTTCTGATTGGCGGTGGCAGGTTATTCCAACATTTCGTGGCAGCGTAGCGAAAGCTACCACGGAAAGCGGTCGTTTTATGTTGTGTACCAATAAGTCTGCACGCACCACGTACTGGCCGTTCGGAAAACGTAAGTTTATCAAATAGGTATGATGGTTGTTGTTTATGGATAACTCCAAAAAGAAGGGAGGCAAAATGTAGGGTACGTCTGGTGCTCATATTCAATATTTTATGTTGATTTAAAAATGGAGTGATATGTGAACGATGTGGAATAGTGAAACAGAAGCGTGCACAGGCATTTTGAATGCGCTGTATCAACAAGGAGGTCCGTGACAGCAGGCATCCACCGAAAACAGCATCGGCATAACTCAGCTTGGACAGAATAAGTGTGTCACAAAGGTTTATGCGTAAGTCAACGTTGATGAAGTCACGGATACGATATAGTACTTTAAGCCTATAAAAGCAGTTCCGAACAAGATCCGATACGTGTTCTTCAAAACGTAACTTACTGTCCATGGTTAGACCAAGATTACGAGCTACAGAAATTTGCTCTAAAGGTTCGCCTAAGACTAAAATTTGCGGAGGCTCTAGATCACGTAACATTTTATCGGAACCAAACATCATTAACTTTGATTTGCTAGAGTTGAGGACTAGATTGTTTGTCTTACACCACTGAGCAATCTGTCCTAAATCAGAATTTAGTTTACCAACTGCGGAGTTCATTTCAGAGTGTTTAAACGGTATGTAAATTTGTAGATCATCAGCATATTGGTGATAGTTACAATGGCTTACATTTTTTATGATATCGGCACTATATACAATAAAAAGCAACGGACCTAATATTGAGCCTTGCGGAACTCCACGTAAAACAGGTAGAGAAGCAGAAGTAGATGTTTTACCATTATCATCCCTTAATTCAACCGATTGGGTGCGTCCAGTTAGATAACTTGCGAACCACTTTAAAGAGCACATGTTTATTCATAGGATACTTACCTGGGCCATAAAAATAATTCCGTCACAAAAACAGCACGCATGACTTTTTCCACTTGGTGGTATCCAAACGTGAATGAGATCGGTGAACTGGAGAAAGCTTTCACGAAACCTGTCTGGAAGAAATTACAAAAATTAATTCATGATAGGTATTCTTGGTTGAAAAATTCGCAAAAATAACTGTCGTATGTTTTAGTGCCGAATCGTAACAGAGATACGTGCTTTATTTTAAGTAGGTATTTGTTGCTTAGTGGGTTTTGATTGCCAACCGATGATATATCATATCATATTATGAAAGCCTTGTTTTCTTAACCTTTTCACCGCCACAGTCGGCTATAGACGACCACGGAAAAACGAGCCTACGACGCCAATGACGGCACTGGCCCACAGCTACGCCAATGCAGTAGGAACTCACGCATAGTGCCTTAAAGTTCAATTTCGTTCAAATAAATGGGTATGCATGGCGTCTGGAGCTCTTCATATTCCTTCGACATTTGGCTGTGAAAAGGTTAAGAACCTACTTACTTATGTCAAATTTTGCAGAATTAACTAATACATTATATTATTCCCTGTTCTGTTCCTCGAGTTGAAAGACTTTACAAAAAAATATACCTCAGTAATAATTATTGCTATCAAGTTGATGAATAATATTAATTAAGTAATCAAATTCTCCATGTAAAATAATATAGTCACCTTATTATGTTGCCTATACAGCCTCAAAGCGAAGGCTTCTTGACATGATTCAAGCACAGTATGGGCCCGAAGCACTATGACCCCGGTGACTTTGGCCACAGGCACCCGTTGCTTCAATAGGTCCACCACCAATATGCGGGTTGAGACAAACTGGACACCTCCTTCTAGATACACCTTCTCCCTAATCATTTTAAATTTATTATAACTGACAAATGATTAATCAAGTACAATGTGTATGGTTAATGTCAAAGTGTATGTCATCAGGATATATTTGTATTTGTGCTGACAAAAAATTAACCAATTGGTACAGATAAAATAAAAAAATATTGCAGCATGTTAAAGCAGAAGCAGAAACTATTTAGTACCAAAAATGTTGATCAGATATTTTGTTTTTTTCTTCAATCTAGTGTTATTATTTATATACACTTTCCGAGGAAAGTTTTAATTTTGGCTTCAGAGTAACCCACTACCCCACTAGTAACCCACATTATATTATAGTAATAATAATATAGGCCTTGCATTCCAAACTATTCTCATAGATTTTATAAAGTACCTATATTATTTATATTAAAATTCTCTTATTCTCTGTGTTTGGTATGCTAAGGAATGCATCACCAAGAAAGTGATAACTGATCTGAAGGTTTTAAACCAGTTTAAAAATACAAGTGAAAATACCTTTCAGTGCCCAGATTTGGTAAATGTTTCAAGTTGAACTTCTCTGTGAAGTACTTTTCTTCATGATCACTGCTATTGATGACTAAAACTAAATTAGCTGGATCATTATAGACTGACAATAAGTTAGAAATAATGCCATTATAATTTAAACCTCTGAAAGAAAATGATATTTTTCTTATAATTACAAACTTTGATTTCAAACAAATAATGTTATTTTATTTTATAGGAAAACAAAGAACCATAGACAAAATAATCACAAAAATTTATAAATTATTTCAAGAGAATTATTTAATTTACTTACTTGGCTAATATAAGAAGTGCATCTCTTTCAAAGACATCAATAAATATTTGCTTCTCAAATTCAAGCAATTTAAATTTTATTTCAATTTGAGGAAGTGTATCTTCTTCATTAGTAGATGTAGTTTCCATTATGATTGTAGTAGTTTTATGACAAATTACGAATAAAAAATCGGAATAAGTCTACTTAGTACTTCGATGTTGGCGCTCTCGTATTGTTTATTAAGTACCTTGAAATAAATTGGTAACCTCGTTCGTAATAAGCAAGTTTACTTTATTGGTACAATAACTATAAGAATTACTTGATAAAATAATGGTTATCAGCTAAAAGAGAACTGTTTTCCTCGATTTCCTGAATTTATAGAAAAACAACACGATCTCGAAAGATAATTTGAACAATGAGGGTTTTCTATAATTTTTCTGCCACCAGGGCGGCGCTTCGTACGCACCTGTTCTCGACAGCTGTCAGATTCATACTATTCATAGGCACCTGGGCCTAAAATATTAAAATTCTATTTTATTTGGAAGATAATTGATTTTGTAATGGATTACGACTAATACATGGTCGTCGAACTGAAGATTGAACTCTAAAACAGGCGCTCAAAGTCACTGGTATTCAAAATAATTACTCTAACTTTGTTAATTTCATGAGAATTGACTTGGAACTATTTTATTTATTTATTTTAGGTAACAATATGACTAAAGTAATGGTTTTCAGAATAAATAAACCTATAAATATGTTGAAAATTAAATGCGCGTATTTATTTTGACAGTTCGTTATACGGTCGGCTCAGTGCTGCCATCTCACCTCCCCATAGCGGCAGAAAAAGTATCAAAAACCCTCATTGTCAAGTCAAGATACTCATTGTTGTTGTGACAATTATGAGCTGAATTTTTCTAGTTCATTTTAAGTTTTATCAATCTGTGATACAGCCAATAATGTTAAGTGTTTATATTTGTAGCTTGAACAGTTTAATACATTAAAAAAATGATTGTACTATAACAACAAATATTGTGTGATAGTTTTTTTGTAATACTGTATCGTTACAAATATTTTGTGGAAAGGACAAAATACGATATCATTAATCAATATCAAATAATTTGCAATGAAATGGCTAATATAATCGATATTTAAATGGCAACTCTGCTGGAGTCAGTCGCGATCGGGCAAGTCGGGCAACGGATGCCGGTTGGCTTGTGAAATCCGCCCCACTACTACCGGCCGTGACGTAGCCACTAGCCTAGCCGCAGCCGGCCGCTTTCGTTTCGTTTCGTGTCGTGTGAGTGAGTTGGTGTCGATTGTCGAGTTGCCAATCCGCCATTTTGATTTCTACTTTCGCGTGCATTGCGTCACGGCGTTAGGCTATCATTTAAGTGTGTTTAATTAAGAATAAATAAGTGCAACAAACTGCATTAATCTTAAATCTCAGGAAACAGTAAGTTTTACTATAATATTTCGTTGCTTAGTTTGCTAGTGAGCGGATACTTAACGAGTGATTTGATTTTTAGAATGCATACCCAAGCCATGAACCACTACGGTAACCAAAGAGGTTTTGGGGGACCGCCGCAACCTCAAAGACAGGGCGGTCGCCGTGGAAATAATAGAGGAGGATTTAGAGGTCCATCACGTTTTGATCAAAACAACCATAATCAAAGAAATCAAAATCAGCAGCAAGGAGGTCAACGCCCTAATAACGAGGTCAGTTCTATGCTCTTAAACTTGATGACGGTCACGTCGACAAGGTTTTGGACAACAGTTTTTTCGTAGAATTTACATTATTTATTGACGACTAACCTCTTGTGATCTGCGTCATAGTATATTATCCATGCACTGCTGTGTTGTCGTATATTTTTCATTTCAAACGTATACCTAAATAGTAGTAATTTAACTACTCCTGGATACCACATTGCTAAAACAGATGATAATACTGATTTTGGAATATTCACCATTGCATATTCTCAGCTTGTTTGACTTGGTAAGGTCATTGCATACATGTTTTAATACTGAATAAATGTAACACATCTACCACTTAAAGCAGAATGTACTCGTAATGCTGGTTACATGATAACTTCTGGCAAAGTTTTAATATGTAGTTTATGGCTGCAAGTGCAAAGAACAGAGTCAGTCATTAATATGTCCACTCTGCTCATAGTAGAAGGCTGGCATTAGGTTAGAAATATGTAGTGAATACTATAGATCACGATTTTATTATTTAACAGCCTAAGCAAGCTCCTCCCCAAGTTGAGAAGCCCCAGCAGCAAACTCAGCCACAGCAACAACAACAACAACAGCAGCAGCAGCAGCGCCCACAGCAACAACAACAGCAGCAACAGCGCCAGCAACAACAGCCACAGCAGCAGCGGCCGCAACAGCCTGCTCAGCCTTCTCCGGCTGCCACTCCCCAAAAGCCGGAGACTCCTGCACCTGTTCAACAGCAGACCACTCCCAACAAGCCTGTCACTCAGGACAATGTTGATAATGTCATCATTGATGTCGATCAGCCCACCAAGCCGGCTAATCAAAACCAGAATCAACAACAGCAGAAGGTGCTATGCTGACCATTTTTATTTGTGGGATAATTTAATAGATGAGGGGGAAAGTGTTCTTAATTTTTTTGCTTTTAGAGTCACAAATACCAATATAATGTATTTTGTTTTGTTACACTACTATACAATTTCTGAAATTAATTTTTATTTCATCTAGAACATGAATGGAAACTTTGGAGGCAACAAACAAGGTGGCTGGCAAGGCGGGAATAAGCAAGGCAACTTTAACCAGGGAGGCAACTTCCAACATGGCCAAAACCAGAACCAGAACCAAGGTGGCAAATTTGGCCAAGGCAACAAGCCTTTTGGTCAGAACCAGGGTGGTCAAGGAGGCCCGCCGTTTGGCCAGAAACAGGGAGGGCCTGGGGGCCCACCTCGCAATCAGCAACGGCAAAACAGAGGGCCCATGCTAGATAACCAAGGAAAGCCAGCACAGAGAGAGGTATTGTCATTTACTATTAACATTTTATACACACTCAAAATGTTTGCGCTATTAAAAGAGTTATGAATATAAAGTTTAGTTAAGATTTAGTAACTAATCATGATTATTGTTTCAGGAACAAATGCTTGCCAACAAGCTAAAGGATTTGGTTGGGCCACTGGTTGACCTGCCTCCACTAGACCAGACTGAGATCAAATTCAATGGCAGAAGCCGTCTTTACATCGGCAACTTTACCTCTGACATGACTGAAGAAGAAATATTGGGTCTGTTTGCTCCTTATGGCGAAACAGCCGAATTGTTCCTTAACAAGGAGAAAAACTTTGGATTCATCAAGATTGTACGTAAATAAACAAAAGTTCATCGTAATTTGTCTCATTTATCTTGATAACTGTTTATTGATGTCATATTCTTTCCACAGGATTATAGAGTAAACGCGGAGAAAGCTAAACGTGAGTTGGACGGTAAGATGAGGAACGGCAGAACACTGCGAGTCAGGTTCGCGCCTCACAACAGCGCGGTCCGCGTGAAGAATTTACCCCCATTCGTCTCCAATGAGCTGCTCTACCGCGCCTTCGAGATCTTCGGCAAAATCGAGAGGGCATACGTGAAGGTGGATGAGCGCGGGAAATCTGTTGGTGAAGGAGTGGTAGAATATGCGAGGAAGCCCAGCGCTCTGGCTGCGATCCGCAACTGCACTGAGAAATGCTTCTTCTTGACATCGTAAGTATATAAATACGTCATCTCTGAATTTTCGCAAATATTGTTGTTAGATCTTGGGGTTATTTATATAACATCCTATTTATAATTCTATTCTTACTGTCCTATTCCTACAGGAGTTACATTTGGTATTATTTTTAGGTCTCTACGGCCAGTTATTGTGGAAAGCTTTGAGGAACCTGATGAGTTTGATGGTTACCCAGAGAAGAATCTGCCCAAGAAACACCCTGACTTCCTCCGCGCCCGCGAGGTATGTTTCCACTAAATTGTTAATAGGAAAAGATTCATAAATAAATGTTTGGGGAACTTAAGTTTGACATGAACAAGTTGTCAGGCATTTTAGGTATTTTTGTGGTTTTAGTATGGGCCCCGGTTCTCTGAAGCCAATAGCTTCGAGCATGAGTACGGAACAAGGTGGAAGCAGCTGCATGAACTCCACCGGCAGAAGGAAGAGGCTCTTAAGAAGGAGCTGGCAGCGGAGGAAGAGAAATTGGAAGCACAGATGGAATATGCCAAGTATGTTTCTCTTATCTTAAAGCTTTTTTTTGCTATACTGAAGAAAATCATGTTTCTCCATGATATATTTAGCTTGTAGCATAATTTGAAGATCCCAGTCTCTTTTTTTAAGAATATTTGCTGTTCTGTGTGGAGAATATTCTGGATATTTTTTATTTGCGTGACTCTAGTTCTTAGTGAACTAGATCTGCATCATAAATCGTTAAATTGGCATCACTTAAAAGCCTATTCAATAACCCTTGTTATTTTTATTCACATGTTTCATTCTTTGGGAAGACTGGGCCATTATAAGAAAATCACATCTAACGGTCTGCGATTTTCGTGGTTTTGTGTATACTAGCTCTGGTGTGATAGAGTTGAGGGTCTTCAGATCCCGGTGCCTTTAAGTGTGCAAACTTGAGTTGTATCCACTAGCCGCAGTATCCACTAGAGGCAGCCTCGGGTCGAGCGGCTGCCTCACTCCGAAGCTGCGTAAGCAGAGACGTTGCCTCAACCTGAGGCACGCCGCGACGCGAGGCATATTCGTCGCCGCGAGCCGAGCCATATTTTGTCAGTCTCTGTGCCGTGCTCAAAGGCGCCTCAGTCCGAGCCGTGTGTTTAGTGGAGACGGTCGCTCGTGAGGCAACAGCTACGGATCAAGCTGAGGCGACACGCCTAGAGCTGATCCGTAGCTGTCGCCTCAGAGCGAGCAGCCTCAAATTGAGGCTATTTGCTTCAAGTCGAGGCCGCTCGACCCGAGGCTGCCTCTAGTGGATACGAAGCTTTAACACGTTCGACGCCGATGACACACATATGTGACCGAAAAAACTGTACTCCTATGCCAGTGACACACATACGTGATCAAGGCAATCTTATTCTTATGCCACTAGCATTAATCAAGTTCTCACTCCTATGCCAGTGGCATCGAAATACGAACGTTTTTGACACAGTGCTGTGTCACCGGCATTGGAGTACAATCTGACTTTGGTTGCCCTGAAAATCAGCGTCGTGGCAACCTAGCCATGACACATGCTGAGTGGCAACCTTTTTGGTGTGTTTATTTCTTTTTATTGGTTTCTTTGTAAATGTACCTATTTAATCGCCAAATAAATAATATTCTATTCTATTCTATTCTTTTCGGTCACACATGCGTGTCACTGGCATAGGATTTCTATCAGATAATTTCGGTCGGGATAATATAAGCACTTAGTGAAACAGTACCGGAGGCGAACGTGTTAAACCACACGCACCGGTCGACGCTCGCCACTCAGCCGTTAATAGCGTACGGTCACCACTCGCCCCCACAGATACGAGCACGAGACCGAGCTGCTTCGGGAACAACTGAGGCAGCGCGAGCAAGACCGCGAGCGACAGAAGCGCAGCTGGGAGCTCGCCGAGCGCGCCGCCGACGAGCGCCGCGAGCAGGAGCGCGCGCAGCTGCTGCGTCAGGAGGAGGACCTCACGCAGCGCATGCGGCACCAGGACGACGAGCTGCGCCGCCGCCAGCAGGAGAACACGCTGTTCGTGCAGGTAACGACGTCTCGGCTCATCAGATAGCTACTCCGGCAGCGCGAGCAGGACCGCGAGCGACAGAAGCGCAGCTGCTGCGTCAGGAGGAGGACCTCACGCAGCGCATGCGCCACCAGGACGACGAGCTGCGCCGCCGCCAGCAGGAGAACACGCTGTTCGTGCAGGTAACGACGTCTCGGCTCATCAGATAGCTACTCCGGCAGCGCGAGCAGGACCGCGAGCGACAGAAGCGCAGCTGCTGCGTCAGGAGGAGGACCTCACGCAGCGCATGCGGCACCAGGACGACGAGCTGCGCCGCCGCCAGCAGGAGAACACGCTCTTCGTGCAGGTAACGACGTCTCGGCTCATCAGATAGCTACTCCGGCAGCGCGAGCAGGACCGCGAGCGACAGAAGCGCAGCTGCTGCGCCAGGAGGAGGACCTCACGCAGCGCATGCGCCACCAGGACGACGAGCTGCGCCGCCGCCAGCAGGAGAACACGCTGTTCGTGCAGGTGCGTACCTCGGAAACGACGCCTCAGCTAGCGTTGAAAATGTCAGAAAAATTGACGTCTTTTCGGATTTTTACAGAAATAATCAATGTCTTTGTCACTCATATTTTAAATTGACTTTCCCTCGTTGACATCGCATTCTCTTGGTGTAACATCATGCCCGAAACGTCAGGATATAATTAAACGTAAATTTACGCGATTAAGACCCATTTGTTAAGGTATATTAATTTACAATACAATACAAATACAAATGTATTCAACAAACTAAGATAAAAACCTTTTCCTTTCATAAAACATAGTAGTCAAATAAAAATCATTTATTCGTGGCAAATATAACAAGCATGACAGGACAAGACAAAACAGACATGGTTTCGGCTTGAATATTATTTCTATTAATAACTTATGCTGAACAAGTAACTACAAACCGATCTACAACGATTTCCGTTTGCTGCAGGCCCAGCGACTCAACTCCATGTTGGATCGCCAGGAACAGGGCATGTTCGATCAACAGCAGCCAATGGTGAGTACGCATTTCAATTCCACTTCGCAGAAATTTTACCTCCCACCATGACACGGCTACTAGATGCTGATAATTCATTCTCTCGAGAGCTACGATGACTATCTTCACATAGTAAATGTTGGAATCATTGATTTATTTTGTACTTGACCTTTTCAGCATTTCTATGCTACAATTAGCGTCGTAACTTTTAACAAGTTATTTCCACACAAAGTTAACTTTATCTTGTCGAGAGAGCTAATTATTTCTCGAGAATATATTCTTGATAATTTAATGAATTTTGAAAACGTATTTTTTATTATCAAATACACTAGTGTAAAAGCCCTTTTAAAATCTCGATGTTTTTTCCGAAATTATTTTAAAAACATTCGTTTATGCTATTTTAAATTCAATTTACTATCGGGCGTTGTCGTATCGTTTATTCAGTAAAGTACTTGGTTCAAAATGTCAAACTATTGACATGACTGCCAATACTATCATATTTATTCATTACAAAAAATTCACTCCATTGAAAATATAATTGGACATACTAAATCAGCTTGATTGATTGATAAGAGTAATAGGACAAATCAATGAAGTCTTCAATCGAGTATTTTAATTTAACCATTATGACAGTATTGTGTTGATTCTATTATACTTACTGTCTTAAAAGGATCTGCTTTTATTTTGAAGTTATTTGGGTTTCATACGATTAACTTAAACACTGAATTACCACAATATTTAATGAAGGGTTAATATCAACACGCTGTCAGGGAAAAGGAAAAATGATAGAAAATGGGCTAAACATCACTACAATTTTTCGACATTTCTCAGTAATAGGGGCAAGGTAGGATAACCAATTTTAGTTCAGGCTACTTCTTTGTTTCGATATATATTCGTTTAAATGTTTAATGATTAAAGAGTTTTATATTAAAACCAGTAAAATCACACGTGAAAATAAATGTCATTATTCATCCATTTGTTTAGATCTCTTTTTTTTACCTAGTGAACCAAGGATTTGTTTATTATTAGATCTGCTTTAGTTACAATTTCACGAGTTTCATGACATTAAGTTGTGAGGGTAGGTGCAGGCACTACGTAAAGCTCAAAACCTGCAGTTGTTGTTATTTGTAAGTAGACCAGTTGCTGTACTATATTTTTGATTTGGAAATGTTTCGGAAGTTTTTATAATACGAAGAATGATATACAATTCACCATCACCTATTGCCGCATTCGAAAAATAAAATGTATGGTGTCTATTATTTTTAAAAGTCATAAGATTTGTTAGGGGATTATTTCCCGAACTGTATGTGACAATATTTGAAGAATGATTAGTCCCAGAACTGTCTAACTGTGTGTAAATTAATAATTGTACTATAAAACCGCTTGATAAATGGCCCTAGAAAGATTAGATCAGGGGTCGGCAACCTTTTAGCATCCAAGGGCCACATAGTAGTTAACGAAATTGACGCGGGCCGCACTTTGTTAATATGTAGGTTTTGTTCGAAAAAAAAAACTCACATTATCGGTTATCAATAAGGCCGGAGTCGAAAATAGCAATGTTAGCAATATACTATTATGCAAATAACATCCTATCGACGATTTTTTATTTTATTATATCCGATCGGGCTGGAAACTGGAAATCCGTGTGCGTGACTTCTGGGCTCTCCAGATTCCAAAAAAAATTTTTTGCTCAAAAAGGCATCTATATGAAATTTTCAAAAGAATTGCCCAATCGTGCTAAAATTTGGCATACGGGCACTATGTGGGCCAAAAGTGATACTCTCAAAAAAATTTGGAAATAATTCGAAAGGTCGACCTTGCGGAGGGCCGAAGGCCCGGCGCTTCATCCCAAGTGTGCCACCTGTAAATAATTTAAAGCGAGGCCGAAGGCCGAGCTCCGAGAAAATTTAGCTACCGAGCGTTAAACTACCCCAGTAGCTAAATAAGCCGAGCCAGATGGCCGAAGGCCGAGCTGCGCGTAGGGCTGAAGGCCCGAACCGTCACGATTGAGCCCACGCGTAACTACCCTATCTAACTGTCTTAACAAGCGAGTTGGAGGGTTGGAGACCCGAGGGTTCGCTTCGAACCCTTGCGAAGGCCGCAGACCGAGCTGCGCGTGGGGCCGAAGGCCCGGAACGTCACAATCGTGCCCACGGGGTACAAATGCCCTATCTAACCGTCTTAACAAGTGACCTGGAGGGCTGGAGACCCAACGGTTCGCTTCGCGCCCTTGCGAAAGCCGCAGGCCGAACTGCGCGTAGGGCCGAAAACCCGGAGCGTCGCAATCAAGCCCATGCGGTATAACTGCCCCATCTGTCTTAACAAGCGGACTGGAAGACCGGAGACCCGACGGTTCGCTTCGAACCCTTGCGAAGGCCGCAGGCCGAGCTGCGCGTAGGGCTGAAGGCCCGGAGCGTCACAATCGAGCCCGCGCGGTACAACTGCCCTACCTAACTGTCTTATCAAGCGAACTGGAGGGCCGGAGACCCGACGGTTTGCTTCGAACACTAGCAAAGGCCGCAGGCCGAGCGCGCGTAGGGCTGAAGGCCCGGAGCGTCACAATCGAGCCCGCGCGGTACGTCTGCCCTACCTAACTGTCTTATCAAGCGAACTGGAGGGCCGGAGACCCGACGGTTTGCTTCGAACACTAG
This sequence comes from Thaumatotibia leucotreta, assembly GCA_025490895.1. Taxonomy (NCBI): domain Eukaryota; kingdom Metazoa; phylum Arthropoda; class Insecta; order Lepidoptera; family Tortricidae; genus Thaumatotibia; species Thaumatotibia leucotreta. The sequence continues at coordinate 27,029 of JALPQI010010788.1, forward strand.
CAAAGGCCGCAGGCCGAGCGCGCGTAGGGCTGAAGGCCCGGAGCGTCACAATCGAGCCCGCGCGGTACGTCTGCCCTACCTAACTGTCTTATCAAGCGAACTGGAGGGCCGGAGACCCGACGGTTTGCTTCGAACACTAGCAAAGGCCGCAGGCCGAGCGCGCGTAGGGCTGAAGGCCCGGAGCGTCACAATCGAGCCCGCGCGGTACGTCTGCCCTACCTAACTGTCTTATCAAGCGAACTGGAGGGCCGGAGACCCGACGGTTTGCTTCGAACACTAGCAAAGGCCGCAGGCCGAGCGCGCGTAGGGCTGAAGGCCCGGAGCGTCACAATCGAGCCCGCGCGGTACGTCTGCCCTACCTAACTGTCTTATCAAGCGAACTGGAGGGCCGGAGACCCGACGGTTTGCTTCGAACACTAGCAAAGGCCGCAGGCCGAGCTGCGCGTAGTGCCGAAGGCCCGGAGCATCTCAATCGAGCCCACGCGGTACAACTTGCCATGCCACGGAATCGAAATACGTATATTTTAATAATAATAATTGTCGCCTCCATTTTATAACTAGGTTTTCTGTTAATGTGTATCACCTTTGATGAGGTTCGTGATTTTAACATACACAATATACAAAATAGTCAAGGAGGTCCGCGGGCCGCAACTGAACCCTTCGCGGGCCGCATGCGGCCCGCGGGCCGCCGGTTGCCGACCGCTGGATTAGATTGTCAAGGCATTATAATATTAAGTTACGACTGGCAGTACATATCATTGTAGTATGATTTTTTAGAATTGCCATTCCATTTAGTTATCAAATTAGTATTAGCTGGAATCTCAAATATGAATACTGCCGTCCGTTTTACCTATTATTAAGAAATGTCGAAAATGCCCCTTTTGTCTTAAAATTTATATATGAACTATGATTTCTTGGTAACTAATTATTGGTTAAGTATTATTTAAACAGCATATGACAATCTCATGGATGTGTGATTTATTATACTGACATAAACTGATTTAAGTATACCTGTATTTTTCGTTAGAGTCAGTAAATTAGGTAACTCTTGGAGTTTCGTCCGTTCTTGAGAACATCAGGTGTGATACTGATAATTTATTGAATTTATCTTGCAACCAACTCTGCTTGACGTTTGTGGAAGAATTTGACACTTGCCAATGGCGTACCATAAGAAAATCAGGTTTATTTATGATACGTTCCCATTTCGATTATAGCATCACTTAAAGACCCAGTCCTCAAGAATATTTGTTATTCTGTGGAAAATATTTTGGAACTAGAAAACTTCTTATTTACTTATAAAAGTAGCAGAGCCTCGGCGCAGAAAAAACAATATTCAAGCACCATATATAAGACAAGCTTTAGTGTTGGTTATAGTTATGACACTTATGACTACGACCAATTTTAGGGATTTTCACATTTTTACGGAACCATCACGATTAAAAGACTGCAGTCTTTTAATTCGAAAGTCGAGTCTTTGATACTTACTAAGTCTTGCATGTAAACCTCAAGTCCTAAGATGATAACTCACTTTTGAAATATTGAAAATATTAAAAGTTTCAGAATAAGCACATGAAATAATAAGGAGCTTATTTTTGTTATATCTTTATTTAAATGCAATATAACAAAAATCATAGGTAGTTTTTATCACAATGTTGTATTGATTTCTATCTTAACTCAATTTTATAAAGAATACTTGATTTCAAATACAGACTCGTCTTACTGAATGACTCTTATCTCAATAACATTATAAAAGATTAGAAGTTAAGTTTTTACTACATGACTGGAGTCTCAAAAACGGAGCCGAGTCTTAGAAAGAATGACTCCAAAGACTCACGAGTCTTTACCAACACTAACAAGCTCAGTAACGGTGCCATGGAGATGCACTGTAAGCGGTGCAACTATTACACCAACGGCGTTCTCAGTCTGCACCTGATTCCGATTTTCATAGGAATGGATCACAATGATCAATTCATTATCACTTACACTGCCAGTTTCGCAACTCGAAGCTCGCAGGCCGCGGATCTGGTGCGTTCGCAATGGCATTTACCGATGACGACGAACAATTGAATTGCCTGAGTTCTTACTGTTCTTAGAACGATGCGCCGGATCTCCATCCTGTCACCAACTTGCGCATGACTCGTGCGGATTGGCGATCGCATCACGATTAGGGATAATTGATCAACGTGTCGTTGTTCATAGCCCGATAACGCAACTACTAGTGACTATACAAGGTACCCATGAAGAAAGGGAAACATTTTGACAGCATTTTCCTGAGGCAAAAGAAGCAAGAAATTTTGTATGAGTTTTGGTGAAACCTGTAAAAAAAAAGTATTTAATGTACCTAATACTTATCGCAAAAAATGTAATTAAAGATTTTTTTGTCCATTTTGGTGAATGTCAAGTGACAAGACTAAGACAACAATGCAACAAAATCGTTTCCTAAAATGCGTTTATCATTGCGTATCGGTCAAAAATTGTTAAAAAAATGTATTTTCTCTTAAAATAAACTAAATATTACAGTAAACGTCATCACTCATTTTTAACTTCAATTTGGTCAGAAATCCGTTGTTAAAATGTTTCCCTTTCCTCATGGGCACATTGTATGTCTAAGCATGTCGTGTAGGACATTGTTAAAAATGACAAGTTTATTCGTGCATTATTCGTGCGAGGACTCTGACTCTGAATCTTAGGAAACATCCGTTTATGGTGCTCATCACGTTTAGTCATGAATTATATCGAAACTACTTATTTTCTATACGATGCGCATTCTGTTAATCTAAAGATCCTACCTACAAAAACTCTCATTTACATTATCTACTGTTAGCTGTAAGTTTTTATTCATTCATCTAAGCCTGATATATTTTACCGTTTCTTATATAATTATTACGAAAAAACCTTACGTCAATATTTGATTTGTCGAAAACAAATCAAGTCTGCGAAGATCGATAATAAGCGCTAATCTGAACAACGAAAATCTGGTTCTTGTCTTTGGCCGTAATATATGACTTCGAATAAGCGGTACAGTACGGTTATTACTGCTAAGGTTTATCTTGAAGACTGACTTTTACAAGTTACACGTAACTTTGGTAACTATTCTTGCGTTTCATATAAGCAATCATATTATACTTGTAAGTTGTCAAGAACGTTATACATTTACTGACTTAAACGAAAAATAAGGTTTCGTTTATCTAAACTATTTTACGCAGAAGCGAATAGTGAAGTGAAAACTGGATGTGTAATATACTAATTTATATTATATCCGGAAATGCGACGTGAGAATATCCGAATTGAATTTGACTAGCATTGCATGTATTTATTGTTTATCCAACTAGTATCTATTGGGAAGTTTATGATTGCTCACCTAGGACGGAGGCTTCAGGGAGCAGTACGACCTGCCCCCGCGCGGGTACGACGACATGCCGCAGTCGCGCGGCTGGGACGGGCCGCGCCAAATGGACGATTTCCCTAACAAACGCCGTCGGTTCTAAGCTGCTGATATACCTGCACTTGCAGCTGCTTCTTTTACACCTTCATCCACGGTTAAATTAAATATCAAGCGTATATTCTATCCATTAATAATCTCTAAATATTTCCAACAATTTGTGTAAACATTAACTTAATAATTCCGGGACCGAAAAACCAAACCTGCTGTGTATATTTAATTTAATCGCAGATTTTAACACAGATTCGTCTGTGTTCAATTAATCTCTATCAATAACTTAAGTAACTTGCAATTAAAAGTTTCAAATTTTAAATTGTAACACTTATTAATATAGCGTATCGCGCGATTAGCCGCGCGATATCTTTTTTATTATGAATGAGTGAATGGCATGAATGCGACGATACTTGTATTGTAGGTTAAGATAGATCGTACATGAGAATCATCTTAAATAACCGTTGCCAAAATGTAACGTTTCATAAATATGTGCATTATTTCCCTTCATATACAAGATTAAATCTAAAACGTGATATAAGATGATAAAACACGAATCTATTAATGATCATGAACAACATTTACCACGGGATCAACTCTTAAATACAGGAAAAAATGCGAATTCATCATGGTTGGAGAATTTTCACGTAACTACGGCCAAAATTTGGCCATAATAAATTTGACCATTTAATGGTCTCCATTATAAGTAAATGCGATTCAAAACCATTAATAGTTTGCGGTTTATTTATCTTACATACCTTTTTTGATATCATCGTGTAAAAATTGTATACCTATTTACTCTTCGACACTAAGCACTTTGTTATCTCGCGACAGTTTATTAAAAATAATATTACATTTGCATACGACACATAATTTATAGAATGTATCATCATCAGTTCTTTGTAACAGATGATAATTTATTTTTAATTAAAAAAGGCACAGTTGTATTCTAGAATTAGTTTTTTTATTGAGTAGGTCACAATTTTATTCATGCGTAACAACTGGCGAAAGGATCACAAAAGAGAATTTTGGATACTGTATATCTGTTTCGGTGATCTCGATTCTATGCTTATTTTTTTTTAATATTGTCGGCCTACTGATTGACATATGTATCAAACATTTAAAAACGCAAAAAACGATGATCTATGCAATTACGTCAAAGTCGTGATGACCAATACCAGTAACAGGAAATTAGGAAAGCATAATACTTTTCTTCATCAATGTCAGCTCTTTGCTAGTTCCGAATTACGACAGGACCTTGAGGGGACTTTCCAAACGACGAAAAAATTCTGCTGTAAATTGTCTCTTGAAAATTTGCAGGAAATAAGACCAGTGCAAAAGTTGGAAATAACATTTACTATTAATTTCATCAATGATTTTTTTGCTACTGCTATCATCAAGGATGGTTAGCCATTTAAGTACTTCCTATACATAGGTATGCTGGCTGGTATGAGCTGCCATCTAGAAATTTGCAAAACCATGACAAAGACTGAAAAAGTCTGGACATATGGTGTTCCATTTTAAATTCAATGAAATGTTCCCTCATTTTCATCATTTTAAGTGTCCGGGACACCGTATCAAAACCCTCCTGAACAGCCCCCGGACGGCCTCCAAACTAGAACAAATACGGGGAAACCCAGACGGATGACAGCCAACATAGGTATTATACAAGAGAGTACAAATGGCAAATTTACTGCGACCTACCTGCCAATCAAACGTTGCCAATATTGTAAGGGTGGCTTCCCTTTTCTTCCTCGACACTGCCTGCTCATGTGCTCGTGCTTTAGCATGATCATCTAGTGAATTGTCACGTTATTCTTTGTTTTATTTTTTTTATAGCTAAATAATGTTGCTAGACATAATAATAAGTAGGTTTATATATGCTTGAGAGATGTGACTGTGTGTGTGCTTTAATTAAATATAGATTTTAGCCCTTTATCCGAACTATTCGAGTTAATGCATTGCATATTTTGGATATATTCATATAAGGTTTAGGTAGGTTTATTTTAAGACTTCAATTTAAGATTACCTAGTTTCTGAAATGTAAATTGATAAAGGGTTAAACTTGACATTGATTATTTATGAAAATTAAATAGTAGTCAACTTTATAATAAATTACCACTTAAATATCACCAATCTGATTTCTCATTTGAACACCCTAGTCGTACAATATTTAATTATAAATGAATTGGGGCCGGGACCCATGTATATGACGCGTAAATGTAATGACAATTAACGTAATATTCATCATTCACTTCAACTGGAGTGTGGTGTATCTATTGTTCTTCATTACATTTAAGCAGATAGGACAGAATTATGCACTATAATAACGATGCTGAAAAACATTGATTTTTCTGATAACGGGTGATAACAAAAAAATGAGAATTGATTCAGAGGCGTAAAAAATATATCTTGTTTATTATTTTTAATGATTGGATGTCCTTAGGCTATTTACACGTAACGGCTATTTACGAAACCATTAATAGAATTTAAGATACGGTTCATGGTAAGATTTTCGTCAAATGTTAAACCCAATGTCTGGACAAGAGTGTTGGACGGCTTCTTTTTTTCTTTCGGGTACATATGTTTTGACCCATTTACACAACTGCACAAAAATTTCAAATTTCCAATTGTTTAAATAGTAATTTAATACATTAATCCAAAAAAATCTCCCATGCAACAAGATGGTTAAAAATATTTGAGGTTTTGGATTTCCACTCCTTGATGAAATTAACCATTTTTTTCTATAATTTCAAGTCATCCAGTATGACTGTAAAGAAAAAAATATTGTTACAGATCAATGTATTCTGGTTTTCTTTTCGTCTTGCTACATTCTAAACCAATGTTTTTAAAACATCAACAAGCATGGGAGCCATGTAAAAACTTAATTTTTTATGGCAACTCGTGGGCTGATGGCATCATAATGATTAAAATTACAATTCTGTTTGATTAGTCTTTCCTTGGTCATTATGTTTGCTGATTTGCTGTTACCATTTCTGTAAGCTGTTGCCAGGGATGTAAGGATTCTATAAGGAGAGGATAAAAGCAAACACTTTTATTAATGAAATTTTCCTATTACTTAGGTTTCTTCTAAGTTTAACTTTGAAATTTAAATATGTCCAAGACATTTTTTACAGTTTATTCTTTCAACTCCATTTCGTCAAAAACGGAAATACTTAAAAAAATTAAGAAAGCTAATTTTAAGAACCTCTGAGATATCGCTACAAGTTCATGAACAAACTATGTCATTTAAGGACCGTATCTAAATGTAAGTAGACAACTTCAGGGCCCTATAAATACGTATACTCAACTGTATATAACAAAAACTGTTCAGTACATTATGAACCATATTAATGGGTATGATTTAAGGTCAGAAACCATTTGTCATTCCGTTATAATCAATGAAATGGATCTGATTAACTTAGAGACACGGAAAATAATTTTGGACGACTGGTGTAAAATTAAGGGCATAACATTAAGAAAGCTCGTTAAAAAGTATAAGTTCACTTCTGCAGGCATATACAAACCGATAAATAAGTTCGCCAACACTTTAACTTTATAATATCTACCCAAGAGTGGAAGAAAACAGGGACCATGGGACCCAGCGTTGCATAAGAAAGTAGTACGAATATTTTTACAAAATCCAACTCTTTCTGTCCAATGCTACCAAAAAAGCGAAAACTCCGTCTTTTATGATACAAAAAATTAAAAAGAGACGTAATCTAAAGACACATAAAAAACAGAAACAACCTAAAAGAGATGAAAAAAAGTCGTATCAGTTAGAAAACGGACAAGTAAACTGTATGATCATGTGCTGACTAAGAAAAAGCAATGTATTATCATGGACGACGAAATGTACTGCAAACTAGATTTATAAACGACCCCTGGACCTTAGTATTGTACCATGCCCGCTGGAAAAATTCTCTCTAAACAAGATACAGTCATCGGAGTTGAAAAAATTGGTAAATATTACTCGTATGGCAAGCAATTTGTCAACGTAGCATGCGTTTCAATTTTTTTTTCACCACAGGTAGTTTAAACGCTGAAGTATACCAAGAAGAGTATTTAAAAAATAAGACTGCTGCCTCTCATTAAAAAGCATAGGATGTCTACTTTGTTTTGGCCTGATTTGGCGTCATGCTATTACTCGAAAGCCACCCTTGAATGGCATAAAACATACAAGGTTGATATAGTCGAAAAAGACATGAATCCCTCCAAGTGCCCTGAAGTACCCCCAATCGAAAGGAACTTGGCTTTGGTGATGCGGCAGCTTCAAAAAATGCCAGAGCTGCAACATCAGCCGACGACTTAAAAAAAAAGTGGAACAGGGTGTCAGGAAATATAGCAAATGTGGTCGTCCAAAATCGAATGAAGGACATCCAGAAGAAAGTAAGATTGACGGCTAAATAGGGGTCCTATGGCAGTCTCTTTAGAACATAGTTCTAGAAAAAGTGTTATATTTTAATTCATTTTTTGTTTTATTTCAAAATATTACTTAATATTAAAGTTGTGTCACTTTAATCTTGTCTACTTATAATTCGATACGGTCCTTATGTGACTAGTTTAATTTTGAGGTCTAGGGAATATGATTCTCATTTTTTTGTTATCACGCGTTAAGTTCTCGTAACTGTAGCATACTATGTAATATGATAATGACAATTAACGTGTAATACGTAAATTATCTCTAACTTTCGTTAAATAACATGTGTCACCTGTGGGCTACAATCTGACTATCTGAATTTTTTAAATCTCGGTGAACGTAACATTTACGACTTGAGCAATGCCGAAGTGCCAAGTGGGTAGACATAGATTAATTTAAAAAAAGTGGGTCTGTCAACTTCTCGACTTTCGTTGGTATGTTTACGTTCACCATTATTTTAAGCCGAGTTTGTATATGTGATGATAGTTGAAACTACTTAGCCTTTCCTTGTATGTAAACTTGTTATAAAAATACACATACATACATGGTGTTGTATCCCGTCGTTGACGGAACTGAATAACAACACGGAATAGTTGATATACCCAAGTTCATTATTCATTACCACTTTTAATTTCAGGACTAATCTAGTAGACATTTGTAAAGGTTTTTAAATTCACGTAAATACTATTTTATCTATTTGTTTCATTATTTGGAGGAACACATAGCCCATAGCGTTTGAACGAGATGTATTCATGTAGTCGGCCATTTTGTAAATCAGTGTCACGCCATCGCCAGGCCTGCTCGGTGCGTGAGATAAATCAAGGAAACAATTTGCAGCATTAATGCTCTTCTCTGGCATTGTTCTCCGAAGTGCGATATCTAAACTACGAATACAAATATTATTTGGAAAAACTAAGTAAAAATATATCAGACGGATGACATATATCCGCTCTGAATATTTTAAATTTTACCCATGAATTCTAATTTCAGAAAATAATTTAAGTTTAGTAGCCTTGGAGCCGTTGAACTATTGGAATATATCTCGTAATAACAGAAGAATATACTCTAATGATATATATCATTGAGAATTACGCGTTTATACATTTTGAATGTTGTTTACCAACATAGCTGCCATGGCGACGACGACAATTTGGTTCTACATTTCGGCTAAAGTGGAATTAAGAATGAAATAAAGAAAATTGACAGTAAGCACAGAATAAGTTGTTAAGAATTTTTTTTATTTGTAACCATTTACATGCAGAGGAGTTTCTACTTGAAAATAACGGTATAGTCAAATAAGGCAAATTAAACATATGTACGTTATATTGCTGCCCAAAAGTTTGCAGTGGCTTACAGCTGCTGACTTACATCATATATTCATAATAACTACATGTACAAACTTAACGTACTTATATTATTATGTACACGCCTGAACATGTCAGTTTTCCTTATCTAATTCTGAATACCACTGTAGTCGAAGCTGGGAAGGTTCAAAACTTTTACTTTTCTCGGCTAAGTATTAAAAAAAACACCCACCAATGGACTCAGAGGTAATTATTCAAAAGTAAGTAAACGTTCCTGTAAGTAAACTAATAGCTTTCCGAAGCTTGTTCTTTTATACTAGTAGCTATACCTACTACATTACTTGAAATATAATAAGTAGGTGTACAATGACTAGTCAATAATATTCAAAGAAGAAATTACTATAAATGGTATTTTGTCATCGACACGATGAACATTTTACCTAGTTGTTTCCTCCCTTATGTTTGTTACTGCACTAAATCACTTGAGCAAACAAATTTAATTGTATTTGTTTCTAAAGCAACAATACAAAAGTTATCCAGTCATAATGTCTTGCATAGTGAATATTGAATAATATTGATATGAACATCATACTACTGACTTCGATTTTTTTAAGCGATTTATTTTGTGATAAAGTGCAACCAAAAGTTTGGTGTTTTAAATTACCTAAGGGGGACGGAAAATATTGATTGATACAACATTGGCATTGATATGGATTATTTTTGTAAAAATTATTGATATTAAACGTTCAATCTCAATACTGCTTTGAATAACATTTCTCAAAAACTATCTGTAAAGTCTGCTGTAATCTATGACAGCTAACATTTTGCTAAAACGTAACTAAAATGTAATTAATAAGCCGTAGGTGTACCAATTGATCATGCTTTGTGTACCTACATTATTTGAGAAATGTTTTCATTGATATTAAATTTATATCTCTTAATCATCTATATTTCCAGGAAGGCGATCTTTGACTTTAGATGTTTGGCTCTTTCTTTGTCAGCGGCATAAAAGCGTAAAAGATGTCGATCGGCACGCAATCGGCTGGGCTGACGTAGAATTGGACTTTTCGCTATTATGCCTTCGACATAAAGCTGGTTTCGATCGCCTTAAGGTGATTCTACGTCGATTGATTTAGGGAGACCCTAACTCATATAAAAATAATCTCATTCTATCTGTCTCAGTTTTCTTTAAATATCTCTATAAAAATTCCAAATGCATTTTGCGGCTTATACTCAAAGCTGAAATGTTGTCAATTATGAACACTTCCAATTCTCAGGTCTCAGTGACAATCTAGGCACCACAGGCAACGATAAATGGCGTGTTCCTCGTTCTGGCTTTATCTGAACATAGCTTCTCTTAGTTCTACTACTACGTTTTTTATTTTTTATTAGGATGAAAACGGAACTCTTATAACTTTATACGGAAGCTGTCTATCTGTGCATTTATCTATCCGTCTGTCTGTCAAACACAACTTCTGTCACTTGATAAAAAAAGGAATAAAGGATAATTTATCGTTTAATTGCTGGGTTAGTTAAGAAGAAAAGCAGTGTGCCTGGACATAGACAGACAATCATTAATATGTTTCAGGTATTACCAAAACATTTATATTTTTCGCAAAATGGTTCTAACCGAGAGCCGGAAAACCCTTATTTATTCTCAAACGAGTACAGTATTTCTTGTACAACACTTGCCATAAATGTAAGACTGAAGAGATGAGATCTCTAATATACACGATGATTCTTAATCCGTGATCAGGAACCATTTTTTCTAACTCAGTAATTGATGGGGATTACGTTAAAGTAGTAATTACGTGAAAACAAATTTATTAATTTTTTAATCAATTTTTAATTTTGAATTAAATTTTATCCTAAAATCCTTGTCACTGTACTACTACCATATCGGATTGAATGAGGTTGTATTGTAATCTCTTTACAAAGTTATTAGCAATTGTCAATTTATGAGATTATGAGTAAACCTTGCCCATGACATTGTCAATCACTTTTGTCAAACGCATAATAAACAAAGTCATAGTCACGGATATTTAATGAGAAAATTATAATTATTCACCAAAAATCATGCCTCTACCACCTCCGTACTCAAACATACAGCGTTTGTCAATACAAACGAATAGCACAAGGCGAATCCAACAGTTATTTCACGGACTTCATCCAAACATTCCGATCCCCGGACACAATTTGATAAATCGCACGCACCAAAAATCTTCGCGACTTCGGACAGTTTACAGTGCTACAACATGCTCGAGCACCCGGACGACCTCGTCATCATCCTGACGATCTGGATCAACAAATCTTAAGATTCTTTGCTGAAGAAGATTTCGAGTGAATCAATCCAATCACAGGAACAATCAAGCGGATCTGTGTCAAGAACAACACGGTGGACATTTTGAACACTTGTTAAATTATGTTTAAAATAATGTTTTTTGTTTTAGCTGGTCAGGTATGAAGTTTTATTGTTTTTATTTAATTATTAAATTGTACTGTATGAAAACAAATTGCTTTACTTGCTCAAGATTTTACCAAGTTTAGGTAATGCACGTTAACATTAATCTCCTATCAATTATGTTCGTCGTTATCAGTGTTGCACTGATAAGATAATGAGTAGATAGAAGTCTTTATTGACATAAGATCCGTCAAATTCCCGTTTCCCCGCCATACTGATGGCACTTGACGTATCGTAGTTAAACTTTATAGTGTAGGATGACCATGTATTAAGTGGTAATTTGTTTTAATTAGGTTTTCACTTTTAATTAATTAAACAGTGAAGAAATAACTTGAGACCTCGCCGAATAAGTTTAATTTTGGCTAAATTTTAATGTTTTTCTACTCCTGATCACGGATTAAGAATCATCGTGTATTTTGAACGATGGTATTTAAATACCATCTTGTTCTTATGTGTCACAGAAGTATTACACTGTAGTAGTACTGCTCTGTTGGAACTAACTGTATCTTATAAGGACGTTATGTTATGACACATCAATACATCGGAAATTGCGTACTTTAAAAAGGCTTTTGATAAAGGCATTTCAGAAAATCAAACATGATCATGAATTCATAACAATCAACATACCTACTCATTATCCATTATTTGTCATCATATCATACCAGCTCAGCTGTGCGGTGTTGTTTTATATAATGAGAGGTGAGAGATCTCTAATACTCTTGAGATTAAATGGATTACAATTCATAATTAGAATGCTTAGTAATTAATTTAATTATTTCAATAAATACAATTACAGTTATTTTATTAAAGTAGGCACTGGCGATGAGTTAAAGACGGGCGATAAAGTAAAAACCGTCCAAGAACATGTCGGCTCATGCTCAGTGTTGGATTCCGTAATTATACAAAAACGGCTGGGCCGATTATGTTC